>JAEIJG010000388.1:0-30002 GCA_037289395.1 Beauveria scarabaeidicola | reverse complement strand
ATCTATATTATTAAAGATTTCCTTTAGCTAGTCTAAATAGGTTAATTAGAAGTATTTATATATAGTTACTAGTGTGTTTATTACTAGGTTATTCTTATAGTGGTTAATTAAATATACCCCTATACTATTAATTTCTCTTAAGTGTTATTTTAGGTTATTATAAGTATTTAATATCTTTAAAGGGTATAGGGCTTCGTCTATTATATACTAGAATTAGTATACTATAGTATTAGTTACTAATTACTAAGGGCTCTTAGCTCTAGCTTTACTTTTTAGGATAGGGGTTTCTAATTATTTATTTATTATTACCTTTATTCTTAGTTAGGAGGCTAATAGGATTAGTATTAGAACTTATTATCTTTATCTAGTTAGTTTTTATAATTATATATTATTATCTTAATACGTATTTTATCCTCTTAATTTATAGGGCGTTAATTTATTAAGAGATACTATATAATAGCGTTATAATTATATTAGATGATAAGGAGAGAAGGTATTAGGCTTCCTTTTCTAATTCACGTGGTGTTAATTTATTAAAAAAGGGGTACTATTTAATCTCTTTAGTTAGTATAAGCTAAGGACTAGTTACCTCCTACGTGTCTCTTCTAGAGCCTTGTTAGTCTATGGTTAGTCCTTGAGGATAACCACTGATTAGTGTTAGAATAGGGTGGGTTAGTTTTAGTGGTCTTAATCAAGTGATGTAAAAAGGGTTCTATTTGTGCATAATTAAGGCTATCTACAGTCAAGTTACCGTAGCCTCTATAGCTCGTAGGTAAAGTGGGGCGAATTAGCTCTTCTGAGGTGTAACCGGCTGTTGCCTGAGGCACCCGTGCAATTGGCCGCTTGAGCCAGTGCCTCAAGCGACACTTTTAGACTTACCTAATTTAATTAAGTATCGTGTTTTTCTCCTTTTTCCCCTTTTTCCCTCCTTCATCACCCGTCAACAAGATCAACATTCTAGCTTCGTTGACGCTGGCTAGAATGGCGGCACCTATCGAACCGTTATAAAGCCCTCCTATTGCCGCAATTAGGGCGCTCTTCTCGACAGAGCACGCGGCCGCTTCGTTCAAGCGTTCGTCGCACAAGAACACAAGGGCGACCTCGCCAGCGCTGGCGCCGGCGCCGACACGAACACTATACAGCGCCGGCGGCGGCAGGGGTTATGGTTGTGGTTGTGGCAGGAATTGGCGCGGAAGAATCGTTGATCCGGCTCCGATGTGTGCACAATCGTCAAAAACAGCGAAAATGCGTTTTTTAAGCGAATTGGCGAGTGTTAAGAGCTTCAATTGACGGCGGCGGCGGCGGCGGCGCGGGGAAGGTGGTGGTGGTGGTGGTGGTGGTGGTGGCAGCAGCTAGAAAATGCAAATACAGCCTATTTTTTAAAGATACTTATATTTATATGTGCGTGCACGCAAAAATAGAGGTACCTCCTAAAAATCGCTAGTAGAGCGTCACGTGCTCCTGTGTCCCTAGCAAAATGTAACTATGCCCCTAGCAATACTCTATAGTTATATCTAGCTTAAATATAGAAAAGTCACTATAGGAAGTAATATATAGTTAATAATTAAAAGAATACCTAAATAGGGTCTTAATTATAAGGCTAATATTAGAAATAAAATATAAAAAAGGCGAAAAAGTTATTTTTATTATTTTTAGGGGAGGCGTGCTCTTTTATTAGTAGTGCCTATTGCGTAGCGTACTATGGGGACTATTCTAGACCTAACACATTATACTATATATAAATTTAACTAATAGCCTTATAAACTACCTTTATTATATTAGTACTAATTTTATTAGTATAGGTAAGAGTCTTATAAGTCTTAGTAGTAGAATAGTAATTTCTTATAATAGTAAGATAAACTTAAATATTAGAATTACTATCTATTTAGGTAGTTATCTCTTCTTTTATTATTATTATATATATATATTATATTATCTTTAGACTTAGTAGACTAGTTATTACTTTCTTATATTATATATAACTTATAAATCTCTATAGTAAGATATACCTTATTATAATATACTTTTATTTCTTCCTTAAAGATAAACTATTATTTTTTAATAATATCTAAGTATAGTAATATTATTAACTATATAGTTAATTTATTATAAACTATATATATTTTTAGTAGAAGTTTTTAATAAAAATAGGTAAGGAGTTAGTAGTTACTTTAGTTACCTAGCTTTATAGTATATAAGTAAAATTCTATATAAAGAGAGGTAATTATAATATTTTTCTTAGTTAAGCTACTTATTATATAGACTATATTATTTATCTACTCTTAAGCTTTTATAAATTAAATACTATATCTAGCTTATAGGGCGCTAAAAAGGGCTTCTTTATTATATTAATATTCCCTTTTTTCTCCTTTATTAAGCTATATTTTATATTATAATTTTATATCTCCTTATAATAGATATTATAAGGAGGTCTTAATAAGATTTATATTATATTAATTACTACTAAGGATAATTTTAACTATTCTTATTTATATCTTAAGTTCTTAAACTATAATATATTTTTTTATATAATTATTATTTCCTTTAATATATTTATTATCTAGTATATTTAGCTAAAATTAACTAACTACTTAGATATTAAATATAATATAAAATATAAAACTTTTAGAAGTACTAGGTATAGTGGTATTAATAAGTATAGGCGGGGGGGTATTCCTTCTAATATTATTAGAATTAGCTATTTATATAACTTAGTTTAATAAGTAGACTTCACTTATAATAGTATTTATTATATCTATTATCTAAGTAGTATTCTCCTAGTTATTTTTATCTATCTAGTCTATAATAGCTTAATAAGTTTTATCTATTTAGTCTAATACTTAGGCTATTATAGCTACTATTATTACTTCTAGATTACCTATAGGGGCTATGTTTTTAGCTAGGGTTAGGGGGGACCTTAGTTTACTTAGGGATCCTAATAAGCTTATTTCCTTCTTTACTTCTAGTAAAATTAGCTCTTCTAGTAATAAGGATATAATTTAGGTACTAAGACTAGTTAGTAAGGTTATTAAATTTAACTCTAATAAAGAATAAAATTATATCTTTAGGGCTTCTTCTTTAGTAACTAGGGCTTTATTCTCTAATAGTTATTTTAAGGTCTTTATAATACCTAATATATTAGTATATTAGATAAATTTATTAACTTACTCCTAAATATTTTTAATATTTTTACTTATAATTTAAATATATAATAAATATTAATTAGGATTATCTAAAATTAGACTAATTCTACCTTTTTTATTAATAATATCTTCTATATTAAAATAAATAACTTTATAAGTAGGAAATAGTATATAATTATATTAAGCCTAACCTAATAATAAAATTAAAAAATAACTTATTAGATATTAAAAAACACCTAATTCTACCCCTAGATAATATTAGTATAAAGCCACTATATTAAGAGTAGTTAAGGTAGATAGTTTACTACTAGGGATATATCCTAATATACCTTTATAGCTAATAAGCACTATAGTAAGCCTAAGGTAGTAGTAACCTAAGTAAGACTAAAATTAAAAAGAGAACTAATTAATAAGCTCTTTTTCTTAATTAAAGATAAATTTAAAGATAAAATAAAGAAGATATAAACTAAGTATAAATAAACTAAGGCTTAAAGTAAAGCTAGAGTAGCCCTAAGGGGGGCTAATACCCTAATTACTTAAGAGGTAGTCTAGGTTATTATAAAAAAGATAGTTATATAAATACTTAAGAAGAGCTAGAATATTAGCTAACCCTAGCTTTTAGCTAGCTTATAGTTATATACTATAATAATAATAACCTAAAATTAGACTAGCCTTAGAGCTAAACTAGTTCTTACTAGATAAAAAAAAAACTAGTTATTAATACTAGAGGATATATATAAGAAATTAAAAGCTACTTCTTATAAGAGATTATTATAGTAGTTAATAAGGCTATTTAGGCTAATATTATAATAGTAATATATTACCTTCTCTTTAAGAATATAGTCTTAACCTTTTATTAAGAGGTAAAGAAATATATAAAAGATAAGCTCTAAGTAAAGGTTATATTTAGCTTAAAAATAACCCTCTTTTAATAAATATATACTATAGTAGTTAAAATAATATTACTTAATAAGATCTTATAAGATATTATTAACTTTATAATAATACTCTTAGCCTTTAATAAAGTAAATATTATTATTATAAAAGTATATTATCTCTAACTTAAGTTTAAGATATAGGCCTTTCTTATTATTAGAATATATAATACTAAGATAATAAACTATCTTTATAAATAAAAGGTCTTTTTTAACTCCTAAGTCTTCTAATATAAGCCCTTTTTAAATATAGTCTAGCCCTTATAGTACTTTAGGTATTACTAATATAGTTATATAAGTAAGTTTTATTAAAATAAAAAATAATATAACTAATATATTTATTAAATCTATATTAGGTTTAAGTTATACTTAATAAAAAAAGATAATAAAAAAGAATAATATCTTAATTATAAAGGTAACTACCTAATATAGTCCTAAGATTACCTTATTATAAGGTAGTACTAGGGCTATACCTAGGAGGTATATTACTTTTAATTAATAGAGTTTAAGAGCTACTACTTTAGAGAAGAAAGATACCTAAGGTCCCTAAGGGCGTTATTACCCCTAAAGAGAGTTAGGAGTATATAGTGTCTAAGAGGGTAGCCCTTAGGCTCCTCCTCCTTAGCCCTAATCTAAAGACCTTTCTTAATATAAACTAATATATTAAATTTTAACTTTACTAACCTTAAAATAAAAACTATAAGCCTAGGGTTATTAATTAGGATTCTTTAATATAAAACCCTTATATTTATTATAAATAAAGACTAGTTATATTAAGTATTATTATTAGCCTTAATATTTATAATCTAATTATAAAATAAGTTATTACTTTTATTATTTTTATTATTACTAATAGTCTTAGAACTAACTTAAGATATAATTATAATTAAACTAGCTTAACTTAAATAACTAAATAAAGATTTTCTTATAAAATATTTATAAAGATAATAATAATATCTAGCTAGCCTTTTACTAAGAGGATAGCTTAGATATTATTATAATCTAAGAGGTATTACTAAGTAACCCCTTACCTACCCTCTCTTTAACTCTATACTAGTGCTTATAGGGGGGGGGTAGGTAG
Source organism: Beauveria scarabaeidicola (assembly GCA_037289395.1). Taxonomy (NCBI): domain Eukaryota; kingdom Fungi; phylum Ascomycota; class Sordariomycetes; order Hypocreales; family Cordycipitaceae; genus Beauveria; species Beauveria scarabaeidicola. The sequence continues at coordinate 24,843 of JAEIJG010000388.1, read as the reverse complement.
TAACTTATATTTATAAAAAGGTTAATAAAGTATTATAAGAAGTAATAATTAAAAAAGATATATATTATATTAAATTCTTTAATAACCCCTTTATTCTTATAAGTGTTTACTCTAAGCTAAGTATAAACCTATATAGACTCTTAAGTAGAATCTTATTAGAAGAGAAAATCTTATATATAATAATAAGAGACTTTAACCTCTACTACCTCTCTTAGGACTTTTATAATAGAAAGTCCTTATTTATAGATAATATAATTAAGGCCCTTACTTATATTAGAACTATATTAGTTATACCCTTAGGAACTATAATATAATATTATTATAATTACTATATAAGTACCTTAGACCTTCTCTAGGCCTTCTTAATACTAAGAGATAAATATATAATATTAGACTAGAATCTAGCTAGGTCTAATTATATTTTATAATTATTAGAGCTATAAGCTTATAAGTTAAAGAGAAATAAGTTAATAAAGAAATAAAAAAAGATTAATATTAGTCTTACTTTAGCTAAGATAGTAGCCTAGCTTCTAGCTATAACTAAACCACTAATAATAAGACCCCTAAAGGTAGAGATAGTATATAAGTAACTTATATTAGTAATAGAAGATATTATCTTTAGGGCTATCTTTATAATAAGCCCCTCTTAGTCTAAGAGGCTAAAGTAATAAAACTAAAAAACTAGTTAGGTAATTACTAAGATAAAGAAGATATAAAAGTAGGTATAGAGGTTAGGAAATAAAGTAGACTAAGAGATTATATATAGAGTAAGAAAGGACTAGTCTTAGGCCTTAGTTAAGGTATAAAAAGTAGCCTAGAGAATATACCTTAACTTACTAAGTAATATATTAATATTATAGAAATAATATAAATAAATAAAAAGGTTTATAATAAGATATATAGCTAATATAATCTTAAAGCTAGCTTACCTAGGCTATAATACTCTAGTATAATTAAAGGAGGAGAAGGTAAAGGTTTTAGCCTAAAAGTTCTTTTTAGCCTTAGTAACTATTAGTCTTAAGCCTAGGTATAATATAGCCTTAGTCTATAAGCTAGATACCCCTAGACCTTTATAAGATAAAGTAGAAATCTTTATAGAAGTTATAATAGATAAAGTTAAAGATATACTTAGAGGCTATATAGCCTAGAATACCCTAGGTCTAGATAAGGTCTTATATAAGCTTCTTAAGGCCTTAGGCCCCTCTTTTTATAAGATATTAGTAAAGCTCTTTAATATATTACTATAGTTTAGATACTACCTAGCTTAGTACTAAACTAGCTTTATTATAGTCCTCTAGAAGCTTAAGAAGACCTTAGATAACCTCTAAATAGTAAGAAGATAGTAATTAATAACCCTCTTTAATATAATAAGTAAGCTATTTAAGAAGATTCTTACTACCTATATTATAATTATAATAAAGATATATTAGCTCTTCTTTAAGGGTTAGATAAGGAATTAGAGATATAAGTTAATAAAAATAGTAATTATAATAGTTATTAAGCTAGTCTATATAACTTAGGCCTAAGGTAAGGCTATATTACTTCTTTAGCTAGATATAGCTAAAGCCTTTAATAATATTAATTATAAATTATTTATTTAAGAGCTTTACTAGTTAAGTTACTTAGAGAAGATCTTTAACCTTATCTAATCTTTTTTTAATAAGAAAATAAACTAACTTTAGATTAATAATAATATAATAAAAAAAAAGTAATCTAATATAAAGTTTTATAAGACTTACTACTATCCTTAATCCTCTTTATTTTTTTTATAAGCTTATTATATAAAGCCCTTAAAGTAGCCTTAGGTCTATATATAATTAGCTTTATAAATAATATAAACCTACTATATATAAAGAAGAGTTATAATAAAACTAAGTCTTAGCTAGAAAATATTTAGATTATATATAAAGACTAAGTAAGAACTTATTAACTAAGTTTCTTTATATTAAAGTTTAAGTTATTATATTTTTAATATAAATAAGCCTTAGATCTAGGCCCCCTTATACTTAAAAGTAAAGTAGTAAAGTTATTAATAAATATATACCTTTTTAGAGTAATACTATTAGTAAGGTTAAGATAGTAAAAATAAGTTAAGTTTATATTAAAGAAGGTCTAGTCTATACTTTAAGTTTTATAATTAATAATAAGAAAGTTATAAGGCTTAAGGGTTAAGAAAGTAAAAGATATTTACCTCTAAAGAATTTATCTAATTATATTATTTAAAGTAATAATATAATATAACCTTATAACTAGCCTTATATAAGGCTTAGCTAGGCCCCTCTAAGAGTTATAAGTAAGATACCTAAAGGTAGTTAAAGAAGCCTTTAAGGTTACTTTTATTTATTATATAAAGATAAAGCTTAGTATATTACTAGTAGATATTTACCTAATAATATAAAAAAGTAAAACCTTTAACTAATAAAAAGTTAATAAGGCTATAGCCTAGCTCTAATATACTATTATATAGATATTATCCCTAGTCTTATTTTATTAAAGTAGTAGTAAATAAATCTTATTACTAATAAGAGACCTATATTAGAACCTACTAAAGATAAATAAGGGGATATTAGAGGGGGACTAATATATACTTAAGGCTTAGGCTATTAGGGCCTAGATAGCGTATAGTAAGGAAGAGGCACCGAGAGTATAGGTAGCTCGTAGCGGGGACGTAGGGCATAAGCATAGATATAGGGCTTAGTTATATAGGGAGTATATAAGTACTTAGTTATATTATTAATATAACTAAGTATTAATAAAGTAGTAATAATTCTTATAACTATAGGTAACCTACCTTTATATATAGCTAAATATAAGTACTCTTCTTACTATAACCTTATAAGATTATTATTATAAACCTATCTAATAAGTAAGGAGATTATAATAAAATCACTATAGCTATATATAGTAGATAATAGTAGGGAACTACTAGTAAAGAAGATATAATAACCTAGGATCTTACTAAGGAGTATATTAAAAGAATACTTTAAGATATTAGTAATATATCTTTAATAGTAGAAGTCTTAAGTAACCTAGGGATAATTAATAATACCCTTATAGAAGAGGAGCTATAAAGCTATTTTATATAAGTAGCTAGTATATAATAATATAAGAAAATAATAAAATTATTATAAAAGACTAAAAAAAGAGAGGATATTATACTTAGACTAAATCTTAAAGTACTACTAAAAAAGGAAAAATAGAAGAATATAGTAATAATATAACTTCTTAATATATACTTTAAAGGGAAATTATATATTAAGTACTAAAACTTTCTAGTAGTACTTAAGACTTATTTTAAAGTAAATATAAATAATTATATAAAAGACTAAGAAAAGGTAATATATATAGCTCTTTACTTATAAAAAGAGGCTTAGAAGTAATAAAGTAATTACTTTAAAGATACTTTAGTAAAGAAGTATAAGGGTTTTATATAAGAGGAATTTTATATATAATATAAAAATAAGCTAAGAAGTAAGGATATTAAGGCTTAAAGGGTAATATAAGTACTTATTATATACTAATAAAAGAACTCTAAGTTAATAAGGGAGTACCTTTAATACTTTAAAAATATAATACTAAAGCTACTAGATATATTAACTCTAAGTATAAAGATAATATAAGTAATAAAATATATATAAGAGTAAATTAAGATAGCCTTAAGTAGTAGTAGTATACCTATAATATAGAAGCTACTAGAGTCTTAGGCGGAAAATATAGAGAGAGTAGTAGGTATAATATACTAGACTAGAAAAATAGGGATAGTAGGGCTACTATAGGGGACCCTATAAGGACTAGTAATACTATAAGGAGGCACTAGTAATACTATAGGATATTTTAAGTGTAAAGGGGTAGGATATATTTAGAGGGACTATATAGTACCTTACTACTTAATCTATTAATATTAATTATATATAATAGTAAGGTATATAAATAATAACTTTACTTTACTTAAATAAATAGTAAGTAGTAAACCCTTTATAATATTACTAAATAATATACTAGTAAAGTAAATAAGATTAGAAGACTAGGATTAATAAGAAGCCTACTACTAATTATATCTAAGGAAAGAGATTATAGTAAAGATATATTAAAGATAAAACTAAGAAACTATACTAATATTCCTAGATATAAGAAGTGACTTTAATATAATAGATAGGAGTCTAGTAACTAAAGATTAAATTTAAGAGCTAAATATAGTAAACTTACTAATAAATCCCCTTAAGTTAGTAAAGTCTTATTATATATATAAATAAATAATAAAGATATTATAAATTATAAATAACTTAGGTATTAAGAAGAAGTAATAAATACTATTTATAATTATAAATACCTTATTATAAATAATATTAGGCTTATAGTAGTATATTAAGGAGAATATTATATAATAATATAGAGAAGGGAAGTAGAACTTTCTTATTTATTAAAGAGATATTAAGTTAGTTATAAGCCTAAGAGAACTCTATAAAGTAACTAAGGAGGTAAGGATATATATAATAGTAGTAGGAGAATTAGAAGAGAAGGGGAAAGAAAGAAGTAAGGAGGTAATAATCCTAAAGAAATACTATAACTTTAGTTAGGTATTCTTAATAAAAGAGGTAATAAAGTTACTAACTCTTAATAGGCTAATATATATAATTAAGATTAAGGATAAGAAAATACCCCTATAGGGACCTATCTATATACTTTTTATAAAGAAGCTAGATAAACTCTATAAGTTTATAGATAAGGGACTAAAAAGGAGTTAGATCTATTAGTCTATAAGCCTAATAAGAGTACCTATACTATTTATACTAAAGAAAGAAGGTAAGTTATAATTATATATTAATTACTATAGGTTAAACTAAGTAACTTATAAGAATTATATATTATTATTATTAATTATAGAAATCCTAGATTATATTAAAGGAGTAAGGGTCTATATAAAGCTAGATATAAAAGATACCTATAGATAGCTATATATCTATAAGGGTAATAAGTAGAAGATAGTATTTTACTATTATTATAGATACTTTAAATATATAGTCTTACTATTTAGACTAATAAAGGCACTAGTATTATTCTAAGAATATATTAACTATATACTATATAAAGAAATTAATTATATCTATATAATATACCTTAATAATATCTTAGTATTTAGTAAAGATACTATAAAGTATATATAGTATATCTACTAGGTACTAGTAAAGCTTAAAAAAGTAAAGTTATACTTAAACCTTAAAAAGTATAAATTTAGTATAATTATAGTAAAATTCCTAAGTTTTATAATAAAATAAGAGAAGATTATTATAAACTAAGAATATATTAAGGCTATTATAAGCTAGCTAGAGCCTAGTAGTATTAAGGAGATCTAGTTATTTTTAGGGTTTATAGGGTTTTACTAATAATTTATTAAGAACTTTAGTAAGATTACTTTACTACTTATAAAAAGGATAAAAGGGAATATAAAAAGGAGGTTTTAGCTAAGTACTAGGGAGCTTAAGATATTCTTAAAGCTAAAGCTAGCCTTTAGTAAAGCCTTAATACTAGTATAGTTTAACTAAAAGGCGTTAACTTAGGTAGAGATAGATATATTAGACTTTATAATTAGGGTGGTACTATTATAACTATAAGAAGGTTACTAGTACCTTATAGTATTCTTATTATAAAAGCTCTATAGAGTAGAATTAAGATACTAAACGCTTAATATAGAAATATTTATAATACTAATAGTATTTTAATAATAAAAGTACTACCTAGTATATCTAGCTTATATAATTAATATTATTATAGACTACCTTAATTATAATTACCTTATAGGGAAGAAGAACCTTACTTACTACTAGGTAGTAGTACTAGATAAATTATCTCCTTTTAACTTTAAGATTACTTTCTAGTTAGGGAAGTTAAACTTAGCTAATATACTATTAAGAAGAAAGGACTATAATAATAATAAAAAGGCTAAGGTATAAGGAAGTAATATAATCCTAAGGTTTTTATAGTGGTTTTATAAGGAAGGTAATAATATAAGGAAAGAGGAGTATTAACTAAGGCTAGTAAGAATAGTAATATAGCTATATAGTAAAAGGGTAACTAAGATATAGGAAGATAATAGTAAAGATATAAGATTAACTAAAGAGGAAGCTTAGACGCCTTTAGTAAATAAGATATAAGAATACTAGTAAAGAGATGCTTTTATAGGGATAATATAAGGAAGAATTTAAGAAAATAAAGAAGATAGTATAATTATATAAGGAGGATATTAGAATATAAATAACTATAGACTTTTATATAAAAATAAAAAAGTATTTATATTAGTAGGGATAAGGTTAGAGATCTTATAGTTATATTATAATAACCTTATAATAGGCTATTAGGGGATATATAAGATAAGGAAATAGATTAAGTAATAATTCTTCTAGTAGTTATTAAGAAAGAATATAACTATATATATTACCTTATATTATATCTATTAGATTATAAAGGGAAGGTAATACTAACTATATAGCTACCTTATAATATTACTAATACTAGACTAGCTTTTTAAGGAAATTATAATAGATATAATTACTAGCCTCCTAGAGGTTTAGGGAGATAGAGGAAAATAAAACGCTATCCTAGTAATAGTAGATAAGCTTAGTAAGTATAATATCTATATTACTATAAATAAGAACCTTACTAGTAAGGGGCTTATAAATATTATCCTTAAGAAGGTTATAGTGTACTATAGGATATTAAAAGGTATTATATTAGACTAAAGATCTATCTTTACCTCTAGGTTCTAGTAAAGCCTCTACTACCTACTAGTAATTAAGTAATAACTTAGTATTATATTTTATCCTTAGATAGATAGCTAAATAGAGTAAATAAACTAGGTAGTAGAATACTACCTATAGACATTCTATATTATAGATTAATTAGACTAGCTATTATACCTTCTAATAGTATAATTTATATATAATATAGGGATATAAGTATCTACTAGTAAGACCCTAGTAAAGATACTACTAGGGTATAACCTAGTAATCCCTATACTATTAGGTCTATAAGATATAATAAATATTTAAGTAGGGTCTAGAGTAAGGTTATAAGAGGCTACCTAAGAAGATATAATAAAGTACCTATAAAGAACCTAGTAAGCCTAGGTATAATAGTATAATAAGGGAAGAAAAGAAAAGTTATTTATAGTTAATAACTAAGTTCTCTTATTAATAAAAAACCTATACCTATAGTAACTATATTAGAAGCTTATAATAAAGTATATAAGACTATATAAGATAATAAAATAAGTAAAGATAAGTAAGCTAGTATATTAAATAAGCTTACTCTTTAAGTTATAAGTCTATAATATCTTTAATATAAACTTACTAGAACTATATAATAAATAACTAGGTTAGGATAAAGAAGTAAATAATAGGGTATTAAAAGAGGAAGATAAGTATAAGGTTAAGAAAATTATAAGGTATAAGTATAAAAGGAAAAGATACCTATTTTAAGTAAAGTAGGTAGGCTATAATAATAAGGAGAACTCTTAGTTAAGATAAAGTAATTTTATTAAAGGAGTTATAGTTAAGGAATATAAAGAATAATTATAAGGATAAAGGAGAAAGTAATAAATAAGTAATAAGGAAGTTATAAAGATATAAAGAGAAAAGTAAAATAACTAATTATAATTTAATAATAAGTTTATAATAAAAAAACTATAGCCTAAGTCTTTTAACTATTTAATAAGTAAATAATATTTTTATTATAAATATAATAATAAAAATAAAGTCTTTAGTATATAATAAATATATTATAATATTACTTTATATTAGTAAGGAAATAATAAAATAGAATCTTAAGGAGGAAGTTATAATAGAGTTATAAAAGAGTAATAAGGAAGTTATATCCCCCTTACTTAAGAGTAAGAGGAGCCTTAGGATATTTACTAAGAATATCTTATTAAGATATAGTAAATATAGTTACTATAGCCTTAGCCTTATAGTAAGTCTACTTATAAGTATATTAGATATTTATATTAATAAACTTAATAAACTTAAAGCCCTTAGGTAGTAAGGGTATAAGGGAGAATTTAAGTTTATAAGCTTAATACTATTATAAGTTAGTAAGTAGGGGATAATAAAGATATTATAAATATATAATAAAGTATTAGAAACTAGAAGTAAGGTAGTAAAGATACTTAAGCTAGGATATAATAATAGTAGTAGTAGTCTTATAGTTAGCTTCTTATATAGTAGTAGTAATAAGGTTAATAATAGGTATAGGAGTAGGAGTAAGGATATTAAGAGTAAGTTATAAGGTAATAATAGTAGTAATAGCCTATATAGTTACTACTTAGCTAATATAAGAAGACTAATAGTAATAAGCTCCTACCTTAACTATAGTAAACCTATAATAACTAATAATAACTTAATAACTAAGAGATTATTAAATAGCTTATAGTATATTAGTAATAAGGTTTAAGTAATATTATAACTAATATATAATAAAAGAGATATTATAGTACTAGTAGTTTTAGAATAAGCTATATACTTATTACTTACTCTTAGTAAGTATAAGGTAGTTCTTATTATTATAGAGGTATTTTATATACTTTAGAGATCTAGTTATATAGTAGTAAGTTAGTAAGAGCTAAGGAGTAAGGATATAATAACCTACTTAATTAGTTATAATAGTCCTCCTAGAACTAAGAGTTATAAACTATATAATATAAGTAGTAAATATAAGTATAATTAAATCTATAAGGATATAATAAGTTAGTAAGGGGGAGATAGTAAAGGTAAAGTATATATATAAGGGGCTAGTACTTTAAGTACTAAGAAGAGAATTAGTAAAGAAAGAGTAGTAAAGATATAATAAGGTACTTACTTATATTCTATTATAATTACTACTATAGTAATAGCCTTAGGCTAAGGTATAAGATTAGACCTATAAGGTTATAATTAGTAGACTATAAGACTATAAAGGTAATAAATATATATAAAAAGGGTAAAATATAATAAGGGAGTAGTTAGGTAGTAAAGAGTATAAAGTAATAATATAATAAGGGAATAAGGAGAGAATTATATAGAAACTAGAAGGGATACTATAGGTTAGTAAGGGATAAATAATAAGAAAGTAGAGAGCTAGTAGTAAAAAAAGGTAAAAAAGGAAGAAAGTTAGGGTAAGTGTAGAAAGCTTAGGTATAAAGGTAGGATATTACTAAAAGGCCTAAATATACTAGAATTAATATTTTTAAGCTTATATAATATAATTAAGTTAAGAAAAGATACTTAAGAGAATTATAAGTATAAGGTAGTAATAATATAATTAGAATAAAGGGGGTAGACTATAAGAAGGTAAGGAATTTAGTATATATAGATTTTAGTAAGGATAAAGAAAAGAAGAAAAAGAAAAAAAAGAGGAGGTATTATAAAGAATACCTTTAAAGGTATATAATAAAATATATAATATAATAACTATATAAAATATAAGGGTTAAAGGGGATAAATATAAATAAAAGTAATTATAAACTTATAAAAAAATAATAAATAAATAGTATTAATATAAAAAACTAATAAATAAGATATATATAGTATAATAAGATATATATATATAATAAATAAAAAGTAAAAAAATAAAAAGATAAGAGAAAATAAAGTATATATAAGAAAGAAGTTATAAAAATAAAGTAAAAAGAATAGTTAAAGAATAAATACTAAAAATAATATTATAAGTAGATATAAAGATAGTAAATAGAGTAAAAATAGTAGTATATAATAAGAGTATAAGTTACTAGGAGGATATAGAACTAAGGTAAGGAGGACACTATAACTATAAGAGGAGAGGAGATAGGAGGGGGCGGCTATATATAGAGCGCTAGGGATAGCGCTAAGAGAGAGGGGGTAGCCTATTAGGGCCTAGATAGCGTATAGTAAGGAAGAGGTACTAAGAGTATAGGTAGCTTATAGTGGGGACGTAGGGTATAAGTATAGATATAGGGCTTAGTTATATAGGGAGTATATAAGTACTTAGTTATGTTATTAATATAACTAAGTATTAACGGGGTAGTGATAATTCCTATAACTATAGGTAACCTACCTTTATATATAGCTAAATATAAGCACTCTTCTTACTATAACCTTATATAGGCTAACTAGATATAGAAAGTAAAGTAAGAGTATAAAGAAACTAAAAGCTAGAGGTAAATAAAGTAGCTTACTTTATTCTTAGTCTATAAGCCCTTATAAGCTAAATATAAGGCTAAGATAACCTTACTCTTTTACTTATTATAATATATTAACTTTATTATAATATAATTATAAATAAAAAAGATTAAACTAAATATTTTCTTTTATAAATAATAAGTACTTAGATATAATATAAAGATATATTAATATAAATATAAAATAAAAGATATTTATTATATATTTTTTTAATATAAACTTATAAACTAAGATTATAGCTAGTATTATATTTTTACTATAATATTATTAAAGGACTAAAGAAATATACTTTATATACTTAATTATCTAATTAAGAGTAAGAAAATAATAAAATAAGTATATAACTAATAAAGGCTAACCTATATAAATATTAGACCTAGGGTAAATCTAAGATAAGATAAGTATAAAGTAAGTATAGAGTAGATAAGGAGGAGCTAAGGCCTAGTAAAGGGGATACCCCCCCCCTAAGGGGGGCTAAATAAAAATAATTAAGAAGAAGGGCCTTACTAGCCCTTACTAGGAACTAATATATAACTAGAGTAAGATAAAGAAGTAAGGGTTTTCCTCTAAAGAGTCTAGTTTTTCTCTTACTTATAAAGATAGTAGGACTAGATAGGTATATATAGGCCTAGTTAGTATAATTTAATAATAATAGTATCTTCTAATAAATCTAGTAGTTTCTTAAAGATCTCTTTATTATTTATAATTTAATAAAATAGTAGTAATTTATTATATTTTTAAATAAAATTATAAAATATAGTGATTTTATAAAAGTTACTATATAATATAGTAAGATAAGAGGTTCTTCTAGCTAAGGAAGAGGATAATGGTATTCTCTTTATAAGATTTAGTAATTAAATTAGCTCTTAGAGGAATTAGCGTATTAATAGTTTAATTAAATTTTCTTAATATAAGAGGTATTTTTAGGGATTAAATTATTAGTTTAATCCTAGTAGTTATATAGATTATTAGAGTAATTACTACTACTTATTAGACCTTTTAGCTATCTAGTTATATTAAGTAGATTAATAAAACTAATTAATAACTTATTAGTAATAATAAGTCCTCTATTTAAGACTAGGTGAGTAGTTAATAGGATTACTAGGCTATATAGTTACTATTAGTAGATATATAGATAGAAGTAATATATAGATAATTAATTCTCTCCTACTAGCTAGAACTATTAGGCTACTTAAGTAGTTATATATTACTTATATAAGTGTTATTATTATTAGTAACGTATATAATAGAATAAGCGTAATAAATAGAGATAAAATAGTAATTTATATTATCAAATTAAAAAGTAAATATTATTACTTATTATAGTTTTATATTTATTATAAAACTCTTACTTAATAATAATAATATTATTATTTATTATAAAAAGATAATTTAATATTATTAAGTAATATATACTTATAATATTTACTTAAATACCTCTAATATAAAGCTAGTTAATTAGCTTAGTAGGTTTTATAACTTAAGATTTACCTTTAGAGAATATAACTAGTAAAAGGTTTTATAAAAGTATTATATTATTATATATATTATAATATATAAAAATAGAATACTAGTAAATTAATTTATATAATTAGCTAAGAATAAGTAATATAAAGAAGTATTACTATTTACTATTACTTATAGATATATTAGGGTTATTAGGCTACTATTAGAGTATATAAGTTATAATATATTTATTTTTAAGTATATAAAAAGGGCTATTTTACCCTCTCTAATAGGTATATTTATATTTATATTATATTTAAAAAATACTTAAATAAAGAGTCTATAACCTCTTAAAGCTCTATAATAAAGTGATATAAAACCTAGTTTATAAATAGTAAGAGTAATAGAGATAAGTTTTTATGTGGAAGTTATTATGATATAAGGGGGTATAAGCGCGATAAAATCTGTGGTACGTCTATTTTTAAGCATATAATTTAACAAAAGTCGTACTCTTCCTTAGGAGCTATCTTGGAATACTACGCTCTCATTAGCTAGACAACACTGGTCTCGACTAGGCATAGGCATGTGTAAATATTTACAATTCGAGTGATAAATTTCAGCTCCAAAAGGTAGATAGGGCTATGTAGCGACCAGTATGGTCGGTGACTAATAAAGCAAAGTAGCTGCTGATATGACTAATAAAGCAAAGTAGCTGCTGATAGAGCCTGTCCGCGGAGTAAGTTAGTGAGACTCCGCGATAGAGCGCTGAGTCGCCGAATGCCCTACGCACTCTAGACCCTCTGCTCGGCTATTATCTATCACCCCACGATGATAAATACCGATTAGTTACGGTGTGACCGAGTCCACGGACACTGCTTGTGGATTCACGATATCCTTGGTCGCCGAGCACCTGCTTGACCTGGTCTAGTTTGTGAGATTATAGTGCAAACCACTATACTAACTTTAAATAGGCGATATCGTACCTAAATAGTGGGTGTACAGCCTAAAGGGTTTGGTTCCACTGGTAATAGCACTTATACTGGTGGCCTCACTTTTAGGCGCGCCACAACCCGATAGGTATTATCTTACCTAGGCAATGACGGTCTCTGTAGTTGGAAGCAGATACTAAATCCAGAATGGCGCTTAGTTGACCTCCCCTAATCACCAATACAGCAGCTGACAAGAAGCTGGCGGGCAACTTAAGAGAGAAGTGCATTCCCTCTTTTCAGCCCACCACTCGCCAATCAACAAATTAAACGCGACGGATCGTTTTGGATTTCATCATCGTCGACCATGGTTGCACCCATACCCCTGCCTATCATCCACATCAACGGCTTCCCCGGCACCGGCAAGCTCACCGTCGCAAAGCACCTCGAGCAGCTGCTCACCCCGCGAGCCCGTCTTGTCCACAACCACCTACTGATCAATGCGGCCGATGCGGTCCTCCGCCGGGATGAAGCGGGATACCAGAACCTGCGTCGCGCTGTCCGCACCGCCGTCTTCTCCTCCCTAGCGGACAGTGCTGCGACGCACGAATTTGTCTACCTGTTTACCGATTTCCAATCGAATGACAAGGTTGGCAGTGGAGTATGCGCAGAATACCTGGCCGCTGCGCGTCAGAGAAAGTGCAAGCTGATTTCTGTCATTCTCGGCTGCGATGTGGACACAAACGTGGGGAGACTGGTCACGGACGAGCGTCGCGCCCATGGCAAGATTACGGATGAAGAACTGCTAAGGAAATTTCGTGATGCGGTGGACATTCATCGCTTTGAGGACTTGGAGGTCAGTAGTCTGGAAATGGACGTATCAAGCGTGAGTGCAGAGGAAGCCGCCGGGCAGATTTCGCAACATGTCCTCAGAGTTTGCCCAGAGGTTGGTTACTGGTCTGGGGAATAATCTACAACACCGAAGTGTTGTAACTACGTTAGTTTAGACTTGATATAGCTCCGAATTTCTCTAAATCGAGAGACAACGTTAGAATGCCATCGCAGTTTGGAGTCTTTCCCACTACACGCGCTTTTTCTTTACCGCGCTACGTAGAGTCGCCGTGGCGACAGTTATTTTTGGCTCTCTATATGTTTTCCCAACAAACCCTGGATATTATGATGCCTGTTCCTCGACATCCCGTATGTCATGCTCTGCTTTCTGCTCAGTGACACCAAGGAATCCGACAAATATCAAGATGGAGAGAAGTGCTGCGAGGAAATAAAGAGCGGTAAATCCAATCTTGTATGCATGTATCACTGTGGCACGTAAGCTATTGTCGGTAAATTTTTGGGGGGGTGGCAATTTCTACCTTGACTTCGTAGAGGCTCTTGCAAGTTTTGCAAGCTGTCAATGTTCCACCTTATTTTGGTAATTTTCTATTTCCGCATCAGCATACATCTTTGACGCCGACGGTGAATCGTCTTTTGCTGTGGTTATACAAACCTCTCGCGCCTCAGGAGAAACCATATGCCGACGCATGATTTGGTGAAACACATTCTGCACGATGGTCGTGCTAATGGACGTCGCAGTGATCCCACCGAGAGAGCGCATCATGATGAACCCGCTGTTCATGGTGGCATGGTTGTCCGAGTTGCTCATACCGAGAAGGAAGAGGAGAGCACTGGGTGCCATCATTCCAACGCCAAGAATGGGTAACGCCAGGCACAGGCTGTACAAAATCCCAGGAGCCTGTAGAGTCGGGAGAAGGGAGGGCATGGGGACAAGACAGGCTACACCACCACACAAAAGAATCTGGCTAAGCCAAAGGGTTGGTTTCGGGGTTCCCAATCTAGCAATAGCCGCGCCAGAGATGGCGCTAACCAAAGTGAATGCAATAGAAGGGATGACGAGGCGGGTGCTGGCCAGGCTAGGCGACTCAACCAAAACACTTTGAAAGAAGAATGTGGCATTATACATTACCTGTTCAATATGAAAGATTAGTGATATCCAGCACTGAGAGACGTCTTGGCACTTACAATGTAATTGATCATGGAGAAGAAGAAGGCGTTGATGACCATGTTCCGGTACGGAAATTTGGCGAGCAAGGGCGGCAGGATAGGCTGCACGGCACGCAGTTCAACCCGTACCAGGAGATACACCATGCAAGGAAGCAACGCGGATGCAAGTAGGACAAAGGGACTAGTCCAGGCGAGAACATTCCCCGCAGTGCCCAATATAAACATCCAAAGCGCCAAGACCAAGATCTATGACAGGTTAGCCAATAACGGCAAAGAAAGCATTATACTCACTAAACTCACGAGAACAAAAGCACCCTTAAAGTCAAATACTTTAGAAAAGTCCGATAAAGATTTCGCCGCTTTCCCAGTCAGCATCTCTAAGTTAGCTAGTACAAAAAAGTACACCATAAAAAGGGTCATGACACAAAGTGGTAGTTAGATCTGGCAGGAATTACAGGTCAGCTTTCAGGAACAAGTCAAAGTGAGACATGTCGCAACCGACCATGTAGAGCCAGCGCCAGCCGAGCCATTCAACGACTGCGCCACCGGTGGCGGATCCTATACTTGAAGCCAAACGAATAAACAAGTGCTCGTCGGGTTTCTTTCCAAGATAGGGCGGTCGAGGGTACATACGCGGAGCCTGTGCCGAAATTGACATAATTTATCGACTGGTAGTAGCCTCTCTTTTTCACACCAACCACATCGGTCAGCACCACAGATCCTTTCCCGTTATTAGCGACTTATCCTTAATGTTGGTCAGTGACTTATGGCACAATACCCATAATCATCAGACCGGACGCTACAGCTCCGCTCAGACATCTCGCCAGTATCAAAAATACCCACGACGGCGCAAGAGCGGAAAGCTAGTACCGGCAAGAAATAAAGCTAACGACGTTAGAAATATAGATCTTCGGCCAATACAATCTAATAGGCTGGCATAAAGAGGCTACATCGTGATAGAGCATATCAGGAAAGCATTCACAGGCCATGATGCCATGTTTATTTTATCAAAGTGGGAGGCAATGGCAACATATGCAGAGGAGGAGAAACTAGCGTCGAGGGCTATCATCTCAAGAAAAGGATTAATCGAGGGGAAAGACTTAGGTATTAAGTGTGAGCGAGTCTTCATACAAAGTTAGAAACGAGAATAGCTATTAGATGAAGATCAGGTTAGCCAAGTCAAGTCAGGGAAGGGTCAATAAATGGGTGAATTAATTTGCGGCACCTGCTATGGCCAAGTAAATTCTTGTCTGATTCATGTCGCTGCGAGTCTCAACAGGAGCTGCTTGCCAAGATTGTGCAGCCATGTTGCTGGGTCAATGTATCTAGATGCAATGAGGAGTCAGTCAGTAGCTGGTTCACTTATAAAATCGATGTGACCTTGGGCATGTCGAGAAGATGGGGAAAAATAATTCGCCATGATTATGATTGTGATTGCAATGTAACGAATGCTAGTCTAGACAAGCCGTCAGCTTGTCAGCCAGGCCAAGTAAGCCACTGAGGTCGAGAGCCCGCGGACCGAGAGCAGCTGTCAGACCCAGTCCCGCATCATGACGGAGATAATGGCAATCGCCTCCAGCATCCAGAAATGGAGCGGGACTCGGCCAGTACGGGTCAGCGTTGGAAGAGGCCACCAACACGGCGCGGCAATAAGGAGTCGAGATAGCAGTAGCTGATAACGAGGGCGTGTCTGATGCGGGCCGAGGCCCAGCGAACAGCGACCATTCCTGGTGAGGAAAGGCATGAGCTGATGTTGAAGCCTCGTTTTTCAGGGCCCGCTGTAAGGCATCGACAGCCCCACGAAACTCAGCATCATCTTGCAACATCCACATGCTGCTGACGTTGTCGTTTGCATCGTTCCTTGCCCCGCGCTGACTTCCCACCACCATTGATCCCATTGATCCCATTGATCCCATTGATCCCATTGATCCGTCGGTATTCATCAATGTCGTCCGATGAGCTAGTACCGGCGCGTCTCGGCTCGCTACATCTGCGTCCGTGCATGCTATTTGGCCCTTTTTCTCGTCATCACTCTCCGACTCCCCATAGCCGCCGCTCATAACAGAGAACAAATGCCCGCCGCCACCGCCCGCCCAGCTCAGCATGGCCACGTCAGACGCTCCAGCAATCTAAGCCAGCGCCTGGCCGACTTTACGCAGCCTGCCATAAACGGCGAGTGCCCGCTCATCTAACAGGGAGACCAGACTCGACTCTCCCTTAAGCTAGAACGTCAGCTGGTTCGGCCTAGTCAGATGCTTTAACACGCCCACGCGCAGCACGTCGTCGTCGTGAATACACAGAGGCGCCATCACCGGCATGGTGCACCGGAGGAGACCAATATGCCGCGATTTCAAGCCACTGGATCCGACGTTGAAGATGCAGCTGTTACACTAGTACGTCTACTGGCCATTCGCCGTAATAGCAATCACTCCGCACGAAATCGACGGGAAAAGCTACGTCACATGCCATATACCCTCTTCCACAGCCGTGGCAATATCAATGCCGTTATTGTATAGATTAGCAATGCGACTCGCAAGCATTGATGCCATAATTGCCTCGCCCCCACCGCTACTACAGTCATAAACTGGTCAGCAATCAATGGAAACATACTCCCCCAGAGAAACGACCCAAGAAAGGAGAGGGGAGGGGAGGCCGCATCGAATCAACGCCAAATCGTCTTCGTACCAAGCTATAGCCACTCTCTTACTCTTCCAACAGGTTTAAACATCTTCCCGCCGGTCAAATTCGCGGCGGCAACATTACCATGCGAATCCCGCACCACCGCACCGACTATCCCATACTCCGAAATTTCAGCTCTTTTCCTCTGCCAGTAGCTGGTTCGACTCTCCGTGGCAAAGTAGCAGTTGGGTACTATATCCAACGCCAGCCGCTTTGCCAAGTCATCGCCTCCAGGCCCGGCGATAAAGACTAAAGCACACACTCAGTCCCGTGTCGTCCAGCATTACTCTTACCAGCTTGATTAGGTTCTTGGTGGCTTGCAAGCATACAGCGGCGCGGTATGCAGAGGTTACACCGCAGACAATGCCTGCTTCAAGCTATACAAGGCGCATATTCCGTCAACCTCGAATGAGTAGCACGAAATCTCGTAGAATCATCTTAGGACTAACCTCGAAATTACCATCAATATTAACAGCGGAGCCTCGGCCCGCGTTAAAGGCAGGGTAGTCTTCCAGTTTTGCTACGACCTCTGCGGCGAGATCAATAGCAAGAGCTCCGTGCTTAAGTGCGCTCTCGGCACTACTGACCACAGTCTGGAGAAATGCAGTTATATCGTCGTATCTTTTCTTATCTCCTATCCACAATTCAGACGCTCCACCGTGAAGAACGATGCCCGCGAGGCCCGGCATAATAGGAGATGATGTTGCCAGCAGAATTCAGATTTTAAGACCTAAATAGAATAACAATAACAAAATATAACCCCTTAATAGACAGAGTATCATATCCGCGGGCTAGAATTAATTCCACTTTCACGTTTAACTTGAAAGAATAGCTGACAATTCGGTCTAAATCAGCCGCAAGATCCCCGAGAGAGCCAAACTCGTTTGCCACAATGCTAAGGCCACCAATTTGACAAGGCCATGGAACAGGTTCTGACTATCAAGTGCCCGTGCTTTGTGGTAGCGGGCTGTGTTGCTAGGGGCCTTACATGCCCGGGAAAGCCATACTTAGGTATGTATCATATTGGAACTCTTTAGTTGCAGAGTACGATAGTGTGTAGCTCACTAAGCCCGATTTTCAATTTACTAGATTATCAAGGCATTAATAGTCTACGATGTGCCACTTTCTTTGTTCTTTCCTTCATCCTCGCTTTCATACACACATTATCACCCTGAACAATAGCCAACAATCCTCTCACAATACGCCTCTCACTTACCTTGATTGCGGCTACCGGTGCTATTGCCGCTTCCATCCCCGCTCAAGTAAGTGACTCGCCCCAGCTTTAAAGCAAAGATCCGACGCAAAAGGGCTAAACAATCATGTCTAGTCTATCAAGACTGTCACCAACGAGCTCAGCTGCGTCGCGCGCGGTGACATGGCCTGTGCCGGCCTCGTCTCCAAGCGCAGCGTCAACGACCTTGCCAATGAGCTCGCCTATGTCGCTCGGGGCGACATAGCCTATGCCGGCCTCGTCTCAAAGCGCGCCGACGCCACCTTAGCCAACGAGCTAGCTTACGTCGCTCGAGGAGACATGGCATGCGCTAGTCTCGTTTCGAAGAAGCGCGCCGCGGAACAGGCTATCAATAAGCTTACGTGCGTCGCGCGCGGCGACATAGCCTGTGCTAGTCTAGTTGGTAAGCGCGGCGAGGAGATTAATAAACTCGCCTGCGTTACCCGAGGCGATATAGCTTATGCTAGGGTAAGTTACCAAGTAGAACTCTAGGTCAGAGTCTTATCTTTGCTAACTTTGGATAGATTGTCACAAAGAAGCGCTCCACGGAGGCGGTTACTAATCAACTCGCCTATGTTACTCGTAGGGACATGGCTTACGCTAGTGTAAGCAATATCGCTCCCTGCCCATTCGAGTATAAAATTAACAGGTACAACAGCTCGTTATCTAAAGATTCAATAAGGAAACCTAGACTCCAGATCAAGTAATGTCATACTTACCCTGCCTTTCACGTTACAATTATAGTATTACATAAGTCCAGGTTAGATCGAGCTAGCCTATATATTAAAATTAGACAAGGAATCAGCATTCAAAAGAATCAGTCTCAGATAATCCCAATGAATCTAGCTAGTGAAAATTATTACGTCGTAAATAGTATTCGAGAACTTGAAAGGTGGTATTCGTCGTTGGTTGCTTCTCCGTCTTAAATTCTGGCTCTCGTAGCGATACGATAAAACAAAGACGACAGTAAACATCCATTGCAAATATATTGAAATCCAAGTTTTAAAAACACAATATAAAAAACACCAGAACTATAAATACTTGTCCGTATCCGCTATTCCTTTTATCTATCATGTACTTTTATAAACCCTGTCAGCACCCTCTTTCTGTGCTACCCTAAAGCGTTAATAGCCTTTGCTTTTTCTTTCAACAAGTGCACTCATTCTTCTTCGGCATGGCTTCGGAAACATGGTATTTTGTCGTCGTTGATGCATTCTGACGAAATGATTTCTCTATCACATTGATTAAACTCCAAGCAGCAAGTAGCGTAAGCCAAATCACCCACCATATTGTCGATCCTGCTAAACACCCGGTCACATGTCGGCTCCATGCATGGGATATTAGGCTGATGGGAGCGCCTATGGCGATGAAGGTCCTTTCTGGACACAAAGCTAGCGCCCGATGCCACACATTCGGGCTGCTCGCACTTTGAAATGCGACTTGTAGTGCTTGCGAAGGTCGCACGCCCGCTCAAAGGCAACCTGAGACTTGCACTCTGGAAAGCTGCAGCACCAGGTCCCGTTGTCATCTGGAAAGCCCATTTGACACACATCTTCAGGGAACCAGCCGCCTGTGGTATTATGGATAGAAAAGGGAGGCGAACTGGCGTCGGAACCATAACTCAGGTCTAGATTCACACATTCATATCCGAATGGCCCCAGCTCCGTCTTATTTGTCGTTGTGTTCGAACTGAATAGCCCGGTGCGGGTAGCTGTACGTTGTACTAATGAGTCGAGTTTGACGGGTAGATAGCTACTGCTTGTCGAAAGAGAACTGCTAAGTGACAAATCGAAAGGTTCCGCGTGGTGAAGATCTGAGTACAACAAAGCATCACTAGCATCGAGGTGACTTTGCCGATACTCTGAATGATGTGAATCCATGCCACTCTGCTGGATAAGAATTGCGTCGGTGTCCCAATCGAGTGAATCCTGCACGACAACTTGTGTCAATGTCAACATTCACACACAACTAAAACATTGGACTCACCATGGTACTGTATTTTTCTAGCCACTTGTTCAGAAATATGACAACGCCAAGCACAATGATTGCAGGCCTAGGAATGACGGAAAGAATGATCGAGCCATTGAGTATCGGCTTATAACATGCATGCTGATTTGCGCTTAGATCTCATAAAGCTCGCTAAGTTATTCACCGAGCAAGGGGATCCCCTCTCTTGCAAGTCCTTAGCAATTTCCACGGAGTCGGTCTCTCCCGATTCATGGGGGACTCCGTCCTCAGCTGACGGTCAAGGGGCTAATGCGGCAAGGTATTCGGCAAAGTAAGCGCGAAAATAACACACCCAGGGTACCTTGCGCATGTTGGTGCCGGCACTCAGCTGCCCGCCCCCGTAGAATGCTTACACGCTTTGGCACAGGAAACTCCACAACCACGATGAGGCTATCAGCTATAGCCTATTCCCAGGACAGCGCTCCAGATTATTGTTCCACCGCTAGAAGAACTCTTCTATCTTGATCCACACCGCTGGCCAAGGACCCAGCAAGGCCACTTTAGACGAGTCTGGACTCTGGAGTTCCAACACCCCCACCTTCCGAAAGCATAAAAGCCGTGCTTCCGACGGCATCGCTAGCCTCGTCCGTCTGATAAGGGACTCTTTAGGGATTGTTGTCCGAAAATCAGGCTCTATGAATAGTATTAGGCTACAGCGTGATACGCGACTCACGATAAGACAGGAGGCAAAACGCCCCGTGATAAAGTTTCTAGGCATCTTATGCTTCGTAAGATAAGTAGCTGCGCGTATATATTGGCTAAGATAGGCATAAGGGGCATTAAACTTTATGCAGGTAAGTAAGTCTATTTTCCCCGCTGTCTTTTTAAGAAATAGTATCCACTTGACTGTCAGGAAGGCGGTCACTAGCAGGTAGCCTTAAAGAAAATAGGTACTCCGTACTTTTCTTGAGTAGGTAATTAGCTCCGTAGTAGAAGTACTATAGCATAGATAAATACCAGGGGTTATATATGGGAGTAGTAGATAGGACACGTATAATTAGGCTTATCTAGTAGTCCTATGCTCTTTCCTTAATAGATCTAGTAATGTACTCCTTTCTAATAGTTAAGTAGCTATCACCTATTACTATCTAATAAGTATAGTGACAGGGGCCACTCAGCTAATAGCTGACTCGGAAGCATATAATTTTGCGCCGTCTCCTGATCTCTTGATCTATGTTATATTCTTTAAACCACAAGAAAATTCCAAATACATAATGTTTCTATAACCTGTCCCTCTCTTGCTATGGAGCACAGGTTTGCCCCTTTAGCCTTGGTAAAAGCTGAATGTCACGAATATTAATACCTAACTTAGAAATCTCTCGGATCTAATTCCCCGTGTACTCCCACATGACACCTTCACCATCGACAATCTCTGGGAACGTGAGAGCCTCGTCTAGAGTGATGGTCGGAAAGGCGTTGCTATGGCTTATGTATAGTTGAATGAGGTCTGTTATGTGCTTAGTAGAGCCGAGGTGTGCTTTTATTACATCGCCGTGTTTTTCGAGAAGCACCTGGGTCATAGCCACAATGTAATGATTTGCGACAGTCATTCCTTGCTCAAACCCCCCGCGAAGCTCGCACTCGACATGGCAGAACTGGTTGAGGTGAGTGCTGTCATGGTCCTCGCCGCGACAGCTGGTGCCGACGTAATAAGTTCCCCAAACTTTGTCATCATAGCGAAGAGCGTACTCCAATAAAAATTGCTGCGAGTCTGCTAGGTACGTATCCTCGCCGTGGAGCTGAATAGAGACGGGCTGGGAGTCAGAGCCCAGGCCCATGGGAGAGCTGATGCTGCCCGTCGTCAAGGGCACCAGCAGGTACTTGTAGTCAAGATGAGGCTGACGGAAAAAGTCGGTCGAGGCGTGGAAAAAAGTGCTCTGTATGGAGAAGAGAGTTTTGTACCAGTTGGATTGCAGGGCAGAAGCGGCAAAGCCATCTCCGAGGTGCCAGAGGCGAGGAATAGTTTGTCGCTGCTTGTACTTTGGCATAGGTGCGCTGCCACGGTTGCTAGGCGAAGTACCGCTCAGCAGCAGCGCGTGATTCGTTTCAACCTGAGCAACTGCCATTTGATATGAATCGTAAAAATAGATGAGAATAAATGTGTGAATTGAAAAATAGGAAGGCAATGTGCAGTCAACAGTGGATGGGCAGAGCATCCGACTTTATGTACCCCTCGTGTGCGGGCGGATAACGACATGAAGAAGCTAGCGGTGATAATAGCTTGAGCCACTGTTTTTTATCTAGTTTTGACAGCTTCTGTTATCCAGATGCAGACACAGTCACTTACCAAGAACAACAGTCAGCAGTGACCTCACCTCACTGGTGGCCTGGTATTCCATCAGGCCGGGGGTGCCGAGTCAGGCCGCCAGTAAGACAAGCTGGCGCACTGACGCCATGTTGCCGCCGGCCAGAGAAACCCGAGGGGCTTCCTGTGTTCGCTGTACAGGATACTGGAGAAATCGACTAGCAAGAAGATACAAATATTACACATAAATCCGACCCATTTTCACGATTTTGATGCTCGATTGTCAGGCTCGTGTCCCGGAATCTCCTTTGACGGCTTCGTCGTCGCACTTGAACTCGTACTCGGCAATCATTCAACAACAGTCTATTACGGCCCTTTTTAGCGGCTTTCTTCAAAGAAAAAAGGAAAAAAAAAAAACAAGGGAAGCAGCTTTTGAGTCCCTGTTTGAATCACTGTCTCAGGATGGAAAAACCACACACAGCGTCTTACGACCCGGTATTCGACGCCTCCGACTCTGGCGCAAGTACACTCGGCGAGATGGAAAACGACAATCTTCTATCCCATCAGAAATCCAATTTCCATCTTCAAAGCCGCAGAAAACTATCTGTACTGTGGTCTTGGGCCGCATCGTTCTTTGTCGGGTTACTTTTAGTGTTGAACATTGCCATTCTGACGCTGCAGATGCAGACGCAGCCTGTCGCTCGGGTCGATCTTCCATACTATCTGCGCAATCCTGCAGGGCAAGTTTATCCAAACAAGGTATCACGAACATATTGGGACTTTGACGACGATTTTCTCGATCACAATATCAGCAATGCGCAAATCTTTCGGAAAGGCCTGTTTCCAGGTAAGTTTTTTCACAAAAGACCTTGCTCTAGGAATACGTGTTGATACCAATGTGTAGAGGGTGATGGAATCGTAGCTCTGAGTGATGATGAGGTCCATGAGTTGGATCTTGTCCAGTCGGCGCGGTCTTTTCACGACGCATCAAAGAGCATTTATCTTGTGGCGGGCTTCCATCAGCTCCATTGCCTGGTAGGTTCATCTCACACCCCTGTCCCAGATGGCCGCCTACTTGAACCTGACCATGACAATGAACAGTCGCAGCTAAGATCACTCATCATCAAGTTGCATCTTGACCCTTCCTTCTCCATCACCGACCCGGCATACTACCACACGATGCATTGCGTCGACGTCCTTCGAAAGCAGATCCTGTGTCACGCAGATGGTACTCTGATATACAAGCGTCCAGAAGACAAATATCCTGGTGATGGCGCGATACGTACCTGCAACAACTTTGATGCTCTGACAACATGGACCAAGGAGCATGCATACCTGTCGTTTCCTCAAGATGCGAATCTGTTTCCTTCGCATCAAACTTGATATACTTTGACAGGATAAAGGCTATGTCAATAGATTGTTGATCGAAAGTTAGAACCCCCACTACAACTATCTACATTGCCCACCCATTCTTTTGTGTCTCTGCCTCTACCTCGGCTTCCCATTGACGTGGTCGTAGGCGACTTTGCCGTCATTGACGACTGTGGACGTCCCGACTGCACTGTTTTCGGTAACTGAAGCAAGATGCGTGCCAACGCGGCATCGCAGGAACCGTGATGGATGGAGTCTGCCCTGATGTGGATAGACTCACCAGCGGTAACTACCCTATGTTCATAAGCACGTAGCTTAGACTTAGTCGGGGAAACCTTAACCTTAGTTAAAGTAAGGCTAAAAACATAAAGGCGGTGAGTATACTTTATAGCTACTCTATATATACTCCACATAATAATAAAGGCAGTCTATATCTATTAGGTATATACCCTATATAAGGGTAGAAGCTATATCTACCGCTATAACTACTACTATAACTATTACTATAATTACTATATTATTATATATAAATAAAGGAAAAGATATTTAAAAAGGTAGGAGTTAGGTTATAATATATAATAAGCTATAGAGGTTAACTAAGAATATAAATATAAGAAATAGCTTTACTTTATTCTTTTTATAATATTATCTTATTATTATAAAAAAATAATATAAAGGTATTATTATTATAATTATAATATATATATAAGGTATATATTAGGTATATAAGTT
>JAEIJG010000387.1:0-30074 GCA_037289395.1 Beauveria scarabaeidicola | reverse complement strand
GATTTAGTACCTATAATAAGGGTAATATTATATAGTAGAAGACGTACCTACCCTATAAGGGTGTCCCTCGTTCCCCCTCGCACTATAGCTTCTTTTGCTTCTTAATTAACACTGTTTCTATGCCTAATCACTGTTCCGCGTGACATCCGTAGCGCGTCTACGTTGATGGTGCGTCCTTGCTACGAGGCCGGTAAAGTAGTCTCACCAGTGCTAAATAATAAACTGGTTCTGATTAGCGGGTTACTTGAATCACAAGGTTTTTGCTGTAACTTCAAGCAACCTTGCGCCACTTGGAGAAGAGGGGGATGGCACATGGCGCCCTAGTTTCGATTCACCCAGAGAATAGTTCAACTTGTTGCTTGCCGACGCAAGATCCGGCCGCACTTTCGGACACTAGTTGGCAGGTCGGGAGCAAGTCTCTTTGCGGGGTACTCCTCATGGCTGCAGCATGGTAGACAGATATAATGTTTCGTGGAATTTGTATATTAATAGCTATCCCGTCTGTCGCTGTCGCTGTCTCTGATCCCTATCATGCGTAACCACTTACAAGTTACAACCACCCATCCCCCGCAATCTGCTCCTTCAGCAGCGCAACCACGGTGATCCACTCGACTAATTAAGCCGTCTTTCACGTCTTTCACATCTCATCTTTTCTCTCTCTTTCTCTCTCATTGTCCTCTTTTGACCTGTCACGATACATTTCTTCATGGCTGTGGTTGAACTCGTCTTTTCCTGGTGGGCCTTGGCAGCGGCTGTAGGCGTCTTGATAGCCTCCTACCTCTACAGCTACACAGTCACGAACAAGGACCTCTGCGACATTCCCGCACCATGGCCAGCGCAGTTTTCAAATCTCTGGCTGCTGAGTGTCGTTCGGCGCGGCAATCGCTACGAGGTCATGGATGAGATGCATCGCAGATTGGGACCGCTCGTTCGGATCCAGCCCAACCACGTCAGCGTGGCCGACGAGACTGCCATTGCCAGTATTTATGGCCACGGCAATGGATTTCTAAAGTCGTAAGTTGGCCTTTTGATGTTTTTTCATCTTGTTCTTCTTTTCTTTTTTAATGATAAAAAAAGTGACTTTTATGATGCATTTGTATCTATCCGCCGCGGTCTGTTCAACACGCGCGAGAGGGCAGAACACTCTCGCAAGAGAAAGCTTATATCACACACTTTTTCTCCCAAGTCCGTGGGCCAATTCGAGCCCTACATCAAGAGCTGCCTAGAGCTCTTTGTCCAGCAATTCGACAAATTGATTGATGAAAGCGACAAGCGTGACGAAAACGGCAAAAAGGAAGCTCATTTCGATTGCCTACCTTGGTTCAACTACCTCGCTTTCGACATCATCGGAGATCTTGCTTTTGGAGCCCCATTCGGCATGCTGGCGACCGGTATTGACTTGACAGAAGTCAGGGAGTCACCCGCAAGCCCTCCCATATACGCTTCCGCCATTGAAATCCTGAACCGGCGAGGCGAAGTGAGTGCCACGCTGGGCTGCTTCCCTCCGCTGAAGCCGTATGCACGCTGGCTGCCTGATCCGTTCTTCAGCAACGGACTGGCGGCGGTCCAGAATCTGGCTGGCATCGCCATTGCAAGAGTCAAGAGCCGAATCGAGAATCCGCCAGACGTCGACCGCAAAGATCTCCTCGCCCGTCTCCAGGAGGGACGAGACGACAAGGGCGAGCCGCTTGGCCGCGAAGAGCTCACCGCAGAGGCGCTGACGCAGCTGATTGCGGGCAGCGACACGACTTCAAACTCTTCCTGTGCGCTGCTCAACTACCTCTGCCGCAATCCTCGCGTCTTTGCAAAGCTCCAGGCGGAGCTGGACGCCGCCATTCCCGAACATGTGCCAGTCCCCTCACACGACATGGTACGAGACTTGCCGTACCTGAACAATGTAATCAACGAGACTCTCCGCCACCATTCAACCTCTGGAATTGGCCTGCCGCGTCAGATTCCACCTGGCTCTCCAGGCGTCACGATTCTCGGCCACTTCTTCCCTGCGGGCACCGTCCTGAGCGTGCCGACCTACACCATGCATCACTCCAAGGACATTTGGGGCCAGGATGCAGAGGAATTCCGCCCTGAACGGTGGGAAACCATTACGCAAAGGCAAAAGTCTGCGTTTATCCCTTTTAGCCATGGGCCGCGAGCTTGCGTCGGTAGAAATGTGGCGGAAATGGAAATGAAGCTCATTGCCGCGACTTGGGTAAGGCGCTACTCGGCAAAAGTTCGACAAGGGCCGATGGAAACAAGAGAAGGCTTTTTAAGGAAGCCGCTGGGTTTAGAAATTGCACTGGCTAGGCGATGAAGATTCTGGAATGAATAGGCTACTCAAAGCACCTTCTCTCCATCCAGCCGAATCCAACTCTCCCACTTGTACTATTCCTTTTCATTTTTTCACACCATGTAGGACGGAAAACGTTTTGTTGTTTCATATATAAAAGTCTACTATCCTGGTGAAAAGCTCTTCGGTTGTATGACGCACGGCCGTGAGACTGACCATCACATTCACAACAATGGTTTAGAAGTCAAAGAGCGCGTAAATTGTAACACGGCGTTTCACTGCTATCCCGTTCGGGACTATAAAACACAGGCAATCTGCTAATACAAAGTAAATTCTCTCATTCATCAGAGTCGGCTTCCAGTCAGTCTGCACAAGAACAAACAAGGTTTCTCACTTTCGCCAAACGATTCGCCTATATATACCAAACCTTCCCGACAACAACTCTCGAGAAACTCGTCATGTGCAAGGCCACGCTCAGCCTCGGTATCTGCAGCCGTTGCCAGAATGTCGACCTCTGGATGACGTCCAGTAAGTTCTGCAGCAAGGTCCAGCCAGGCGACGTCTGCCGCGACATCGCGATCCGTATGGACCAGCCTGCCTACGTCCGCGACCAGCTTCCCGAGGGCCACTGCCGAGCGTGCCGTGTGGCTCAGACGGGGGATCCTGGAAATCGCCCTAGGAGCATCCGTGGACAGCCCGTCGAGCCCATCATCGAGTACTATGTTCTGACTCGCAACAGGAGTGCTGCGGATGCAGGCCCTGGTCCGCAGCAGAGCCCTCCTCGTGTAGTCCCTCCGTGGGCTAGGCATGGCGACTGGTCCGACAGCGATCCTGGACATCATTTTCATTCCGTCTTCTTCGTCGACCATGGGGTCCCTATCCATCTACACTCTCGTGTGCCTGGATATGCTGCTCCTGGCGTTCATTTCCCCGGCCCTGGCGTTCATGCCGGTCCTTTCCCCGGTCCCAGCTTTCATGCCGGTCCTAGAGCCCCCGGCTTCCCGCCGTATGGCCCTAGAAGACGCTGAGAGTGTATTTCTTGTTTATCAAGATGTTTCAGGTAGGCTAATATTTTACTCGTTTGATTTTTGCAGTTGACTTGGTGGCGCTCTGGTTGGTGACACTCTCAAACTTGACATCGATAGATAGTTTTGCTTTTAGTTAGAAATTACATGGACATTCTTTTATAATTCTTCCTATCATAAAACCTCTTTTTTCTTTTCGTCATCATTCACTCGTCTACGCCCGATAGCGGCTCGTTCGACCTGGAGATCCATCTAGTGCTCAGATCCGGAACGTCTTCGAATGTCTTGTCAAAAGGCCACATTGGACGGCGTATCCTGTGGTGTCCCAGTCTCTCAAGATTTTGGTCAACGCCACCCGGAGTAAGCCCCAGCATCCAGCCCTTTGCCATGTCATAAAGCTGAGGCTCCAGATAGCCAATCTTGACAATGACGATATCAGCTGATCGCGGGTCGAGCTTGAGGTCTGTAAAGTCCTTTTCTTTGTGATATGGCTTGCGGAGTTTGGTCAGGATGGCATGAACGCAGCCTACGCGTAGCACGACTTCTGTCTCTGCATCTTTGTCGCCGTGCTTGATTGAATGGACTCGTCCCGTCATTGTCAGAGGAGGAGCATGTAGATTGTCCACTTGCGCGCCAGCGGTGACAGTAACGTTGGCGCCGACACCTGCAGCAACAGCAACCTCGATGGCTTTGGGGCCAGGAACGCTCGCATAGATTACAATGTAACCGGAATCGAGTGACTTGAACTCTGGGCGGGCGAGTAGTTTCGTCAAGCCCCATGTCACGTCGCCCGAGCCTCCTGCGGTCGGGTTGTCGCCAGAGTCAGAAATGAAAAACGGCCGATCAGAGGCGGGAGACTTGACTGCGGCATCAAGACACTCTGCAAATGAGCCCGTTGGCGCCACAAACTTAAAGTCGGCGTGTGCATCCCAGAAAAGATTTGCCAGCTTCTCTGCACCGCGGGATACAGCCGGCTTGTCCCACCCTGTGACGACAACAACAGCGCGGTTGCGCGGCTCATCAGCCCAAGCATATCCAACCCAGATAGCAGCATCTATCACGCCATCCGTCGCCTCGACACCAGGTACAGCAGCATATATGTGCTTGGCAGGTTCCATACGCGTAGAGGTCTGCTCCCCAGGAAGAAGAATCGGGATCGGAATCCAGGCCTTGAGCGGCCGCTTGCCTGGCGAGGAGGGGCCAAGAGCGGTAATGAGATTGCGGCAAGCTCGTTCCTTGGTTTCCATGGTATCTTCATGGGGGGCCATGCGGTAGCAAGTGATCAAATCACACATGTGCGCAAGATGGCGAGAGACATTTCCGTGTAGGTCCATGGAAGCCGAGACGATAACATCGGGGCCAATGACCTTGCGAATACGGCCAAGAAGGTCTGCCTCCGAGTCGTCGAGGTCTTGGACACACATGGCACCATGGATGTCAAACCATAGACCATCGATGGGCTGCTCTTTGATCATTTCCTCCAGTCGTTGAACGATTTCCTTTGACAGGGTCTCGTAGGCCTCGCGCGTCACCATGCCACCAGGTAGAGCGTGGCCTATCAAAGCACCTTTCCAGACGGCGTCGCGGCCCACAGGCTTGTCGTTGTGAAGAAAGGCATATCGCTGGACAATCTCTTCTCCTCTTTGGGGGTGAAAGGCCGGAGCCAAAGTTCGGGACGGGCTAAAAGTTGACGTCTCGCAGGCGAGACCAGCCACCGCAATGACGGGCTTGCGAGCCATGGTGCGTGGTGCCGGGTAGCGTGATGCGTGAAGGAGGTGTTTAGCTGACAGAGTGCAGACTCATTGGTGAGGCTATTTCTCGCAGTCACTTGGTCGAAGGATTCATTCGATGTGCAGATGACACTCTAGCTCTCCCCAATGTCGGTAGTGCGGAGGCGGGGTATCGCTGTGCGGGGAGATTTGGGCGATACTAGCCACTACGTGGTGGATTTGAGACAAGATGACCAACTTGATTAGCCTTGAGACTGCATCTTCAATGTGCAGAAGGACTTTACCAGGGCACCGGAGTGCTGCTTGACAAGGTCCATGCCTCCGTGGGGGTTTACAAGCAACATGCCCTCTTTTCTTTCCCTCTAATGCAAAAGGCTGGGCTGAATATCCGTCGGGAGATATTTCGGCGCATCTCCAATTCGATGATAGCAAACCGTAAGTTGGTCTCGCTCAGCAGTGCACCACAGCGTGACATCGCTTCCTGGCTGCGGGGGTAGGAGCCTGTTATCTCTAGCTACAGCATCAGCAGCTTTTCCATCCATGGCCAAGAGGCGAATCTTTCCAGCGAAATACTTTCATCATCAACTATCGAGATGCTGCGATCCGTACCGACTGGAACGTGGATGCCCGCTTGGGCACCCGAGTCGACAGCACTTCTGTCAGTGCTCCTCCTGCTATGCTCCGTCGTCCAGTCGACGACGGGAGGCTATGATGGATCAATGCTAAACGGCCTCAATATTTTACCCTCATACACCGATTACTTTAGGCTCACGCCAGCTACCAAGGGCTTGAATACAGCGTCAACATTCATTGGCGGCTTCATTGGCCCAATCTTTGCTGGAGTCATCGCCGATCGCCTGGGTCGCCGACCAGCTATCTTCTGGGGAACAGTGGTGAAGCTCATTGGTATTATGATACAGGGCACGTCCCAGAACATCGCCATGTTTGTCATTGCTCGCATTATCCTAGGTGCAGGAGGCCAGATTTCTGGCATCGCAGGAATTGTGTACCTGAGTGAAACGTTTCCCAGTCGCTGGAGAACATGGGGCTTAGGTGTGAGTACCTTTCTCAGGATGCGACAGGATGGATTTAGGCAAGGCTGACGAGAAACGAGCTCCTCAACAATTGCTACTACATCGGTGCACTTATCGCTGCGGGCATCACCCTCGGAACCAGCAAATGGCAGTCAACCTGGGCATGGAGAGCTCCTTCTTTCTTTCAAGCCATTTTCTCAGTCATCTGCTTGCTCTTCCTACCTTTTATTCCAGAGTCGCCTCGCTGGCTCGTTGCGAGAGATCGATACGAGGATGCGCGAGTGGTTGTTGCGCTGACGAATGCGAATGGTGACCTACAAGACCCAGTGGCGATGGCGATATATAAGCAAATTGTCGATACCCTCGAGTGGGAAAAGAAACAAGGCCGCACCATGAGCCCCAAAGAAATCTTCAAGACACCGACTGCGCGGAAGCGTGTGTTGATAGGAGGATCTGCAGGGCCATTCTCTTGTATCGCCGGCAACATTATTGCAAGCTACTATTTAGGCGACGAATTGAAGACGGCCGGTATTGACAGTTCGAATGACCAGCTCAAGGCAGTGAGTAACGATGCATCCTTGATCAAAATGTAATGCCGAGGCTGATTGAGCAGAATGTCGTCCTCAATTCGTTCTGTCTATTCGCCTGCCTTTTCGGCACCCAGCTAGCAAATGTTTGGGGTCGCAAACCAACCGCGCTACTGTCTCAATCTCTGCTCATCGTGTGTCTGTTTATCATTGGAGGATTGTCCAAGATGTACGCCGACAACAAGGTTGGCGCATCCCAAGGCCTTGTTTATGGCAATGTTGCCGTCATGTTTCTTTTCCAAGGCTTCTACTCCATTGCCTGGACGCCGCTTCTCACTCTATACCCGCCCGAGGTCATGCCCTATGCTACCAGAGCTAATGGAAATGCTCTATCAAGTTTTGTGTTGAATGGGCTGGCGTGAGTATCTCAATCGTTGCATCCACATCATGCGACTAACTCTTTTCTACTTTACAGACTGCTGCTTGTTTTCGTCATGCCAATTGGCCT
This sequence comes from Beauveria scarabaeidicola, assembly GCA_037289395.1. Lineage (NCBI taxonomy): Eukaryota > Fungi > Ascomycota > Sordariomycetes > Hypocreales > Cordycipitaceae > Beauveria > Beauveria scarabaeidicola. The sequence goes on along the minus strand of JAEIJG010000387.1, from coordinate 22,963 downwards.
GGATAAGATTGGATGGAAAATGTACATGATCAATGGCTCTTGGGACATTATAGTCCTTGTCCTAATAGTGAGTACAACACCGTCTCCTGACGATACCGATCTGACCTTTTTAGGCGGTATACTGGGTTGAGACCAAAGGCAAAACGTTGGAAGAAATTGACGCACTCTTTGACGGTGGCGTGCATTCCACAGTCCAAAACGTCGAAGATGTCCGCAAAGGACTAGAGATTCTGGACTTGAGGAAAATCGAAAAAGACTTGCAAGAGGAAGTTGGTTTGAGGAAAAGACTTGATTAGATCAAACGCTCGAGCTACTGGGCGTGCCCACGCCTAATAAGCCCGCCTAGTTGAGGTTTCTCAGTCTTTTGTCAAGACTGCTCTGCTACATGCCCTCCAGTGATGTTGCGCAATTCCCGCCTCTATACGAATTCGATACGAATTCAAAGAGACTCGAAACTTGAGCGGCGGCTCACATTTGGACATGGCTCAGAAGTCAGTGGCTTGAGGTTCCTCGAACGTTTGGATGCCAAACATGGCCTAGCTTGAACAGTACATTTGAGAACATTCCGTCGCAATCGTAACCAAGGAGTTTCGAAGCATCTACGTCTTGTGACGCAAATGGCCATAGCCCAAACAATCCACTACAGACTTGGCTCCGTGTACACGTAGAAAGCGGTATCCAGCCAGAAGCGTCAGCGTTGAGTGAGTGGGACGAAGAAAAGTCTGAGACGATCTGAGTGTGTAATCCTGTGATCCTATTTCCAAGAATTTATCCAAATATTGACCCATTAACAGCTCCAGTGTGAGTCGACTGGCCGGCCTCAACAGTGGGCTATCTGGCCGATCTCGCAGTGCTTATTAGTGGCCTTCAAAATGCAATGCACCGTAGTAGTACCCCGCCATTCCTGCGTCACAGGCATTTCCGTGCACGAAACCTACCTTGTTATTCCGATTCTTTGCTCCTCCGGTCATGAGATCTTTGCGGACAATATCGGTTGTCGGGTGCCACTCAGAGGGAGAAGTTGGAGATGTCATCGTCGGCGGCGTGCTAGATGTGCCGGGCAAGACAATGTACGAGAAGCTCGAGCATTTCCTCACCAAGAAGGATGATTTGCGAAAACTCATCCTCAATGAGCCCCGTGGCCGCTCTTCGATGAACACCAATCTTCTCCTGCCGCCCTGCGACCCCGCGCCGATGCGGGATTCCTGATTATGGAGAGTGAGGAGTACGCCCCGATGTCGGGTTCGAACACGATCTGTACTACTACAGTGCTGCTCGAGACGGGTATGCTACCCATGAAGGAGCCAATCACAAAGTTGAATCTCGACACCGCTGCAGGTCTCGTCGGCGTCACGGCGTACTGCGAGGGTGGCAAGTGCAAGTCGGTCGCTTTTGACAACGTCCCGTCCTTTGTGGCCGCTCTGGATCTGGAGGTCAATGTTCCGGGGCTTGGCCAAGTAGTGGTTGACGTTGCCTGGGGCGGCATGTGGTATGCTCTGGTCGAGGCTTCGGCTCTTGGACTGGCCATCACAAACGAGAATGGGCCTCTGCTCGTGGAGCGTGGTGAGCGCGTGAAGCGCGCGGTCCAAGCCCACTTCACACCAGTCCATCCCGAGAATACCTCCATCAAGGGTGTCAGCATCATTGCCATTACAGAGCCGGTTGAAGAGGGAAATGGCGGCAAGATGGCGAAAAATACCGTCGTGGTGTCGCCTGGACGCTTCGACCGCAGCCCGTGTGGAAGCGGAACTTGTGCGAGAATGGCGGTGATGCATGCGCGAGGCCAGCTCGACCCTGGGGAAATCTTTCGTCACCGCAGTATAATTGGAACGGAGTTCGTCAACCACATTCGCGGCACAACAAAGGTTGGCAAATATGATGCGATTCTGCCGACTGTACAAGGCCGAGCATGGATCACCAGCTACAAGCAAATCGTTCTCGATCCCGAAGACCCATTTCCCACAGGATTCAGGGTAGGAGACCAATGGCATGTATCGAAAGACCCATGACTATAAAAAGGGGAGGGGGGAGAACACGCACTACAACTCTAGATTCCTCCATACCACGACTTACACGCGCGATGCCGTCAACGACTGAGCGCAGCTACCACGTATATTCATAATGTATTGGCAGATGCATGGGCTGGTTCAACGATACAATAGTAAGAATATTACTAGAACCAATATTCCTTTGTACCTTGTATATTCTCCGTTCTGTCTCCCTTGATTTCCTCTTGACCTTGTGCAGCCGCATGCGATGGAACGTGAAGCCCGCCTCTCAGCCAGCGCTAATAAAGACATGTGACCCTCACTGTATGGCAATGACTTGGCATACTTGATAATTACCCGATGGCTGCCTATTTGAATGACGGCTGCCGTCAGCCACCTCGATATTTTTGACTTCCGCCACGGCGAAGCCTCCGCCACTTGCTTCTCCCTCCCACCAGCCAGTTTCAATAGACGGGCGCCTCGCTTCTTATCTAGAAGCAAACTTTTCTTCCTTGGCCAGTTTTTCTTCCCTAAGCTTCTCGCAAACGCATATTTACTCATTCCCCAATCTTCGCCGGGGGCCAACATCAATGCGATTCCTTACAGTTCTAGCAAGCTTCATCCCACTGGTAGCTGCTGCCAGAGGTGATGCGGCTAGCCGTGTTCCTGCACACGCCGGTAATGAAGCATTCTGGATCAAGAAAGGCAAGGAGGACGGCAGAAAACTCTGCTATGTGCCTCCGAATGGCAACGGAGGCGACGACGCCCATGCCATCATGCGTGCACTGAACCATGACTGCCGAAAAAACAGTATTATTGTCTTTCCCGGCCCCGTGTACAATATCAAGAGTAATATGACAACAATGAAGATGAAGGATGTCCACATTCATCACTTTGGTCGCTTCCTTTGGAGCACTGACATTGAATATTGGCGATCCGTGTCTATGCCAGTGGGTTTTCAGAACCAGAGCACGGTCTGGTATTTCGGCGGTAACAACGTTACCCTTGATGGCCATGGAGTCGGTACTCTTGACGGCAATGGCCAAGTCTGGTACGACTGGGCCAAGAATCAGGGAAATCTTGCACGTCGCCCCATGATGATCAACTGGCGCAGGCTGACCAACTCGAGAATTCTGGGCATGCGTTTTGTGCAGAGTCAAATGTGGACAATGGCTGTAACCTACTCGAAGCACCTCGAATTCACAGACATTTACGTCAATAACACCTCGTCGAGCCAGTGGAACACATTGAATACTGATGGCATTGACACAATCTACTCGGACGATATCACACTCCGCAGGTGGCGCATCACAAGCGGTGACGATGCAGTCGCCCTCAAGGGCAATTCGAGCAACATTCGGGTTTTTGATAGCGAAATCTACGGCGGCCAGGGCCTCGCTATAGGCTCAGTCGGACAATACAAGGATCAGTACGAGCATGTCACAAGCTTCGTCGCCAAAAACATCACCCTCTTTGACACCACTTACGCCATCTATCTGAAGACGTGGGGCGGCCACTCCAAGGGCTACCCCCCCAACGGGGGCGGCGGCGGCTTGGGCTTCATGTCAGACATTGTTCTCGAGGATATCAAGCTACGGGGCGTGCGCGGTTTCCCTCTTTTTGCCTGGCAGTGCGAGAACTACGAGGGCGGCCTCGGCAAGGATTGCCAGTCATCCAAGTTCCGGATGCGCGACTTCGCAGCCAGTTCCGTCAGCGGATGGGGTACCAAGGGTGTGAGCCACGCTGGCTGGTTTCATTGCAGTGCCTCAGCAGGAGGATGCAATAACTTTACCGTCTCCGATTTTCATGTAACGCAAGGAAAGGGCGGTGATGAGCTGAAGTTGTGGCACTGCAAGAACATGCATGACCACACTGGCTTTGGCTGCAGTGATTAAGCGCAGTTCAAACATTTGACTTATACAGCAGTCTAGCGTTCAAAAAAACAAGTTAATAAATCCCTCGTGTCTTACATGCTTGGGCAGAAATACGTGTTCAACGACAACCTCGAGCGCCTTTGTGGTACGTCATGACTGTGATCCAATCAATCATGCCGCCCTATTTTACGTGTATTAGCAAAACAAGGCTTCCATGTATGGCTTTTGCAAGGTCGCTAGGTGAAACACGCGTGGCAAGAAGCATGTCGAATCTCCTGCAGCCAGGTCCTCGAGTTACACAAGCAGCCACCAAATCGTTATATATATATATATATATATATATAGTATCAAGGCGCAGCCTTGCGGGACTTTTACTCCATCAATCCAGGTACTTTGACTCTCACATCAATACGACAGCCATGGGAAACGATTCGCATAAGCCAAGATGCCAAAGCGAAGCACCCCGCCGCTCCCAATTCTCAAGCCGCCCAAACGGCGAGAGCTCGTCCGTCAGCTACAGTCGCTCGCCGTATACCCCGTCGCGCTTGTCCCAAGTAACCAATGCGGGAGACATCAGTGATGTTGACGCCCAGGCCGAGGCACTCAGCAACCTGTCATTTTCATCGGGGCAGCAAGCAGTCCCAGTCACCATGGACACGATTTCTGCATGGGTGAGACAGGGTGGGAGTCTCGAGGCATTGGACGACAGAACAATGGAGATGCTATTGTCTCAGTACATTGGGCCGAAAGGTGAGCGCTCAAGAAGATGCAGGTACCAAGCGCCCAAGGTGGTTCCTCCGCCGGCGCCCGTCTTGGAAGAGGAGGAGCAAGTAAAAGGCAGCGGCGGAGTATCTTTGGACGAGGCACCATCGCTACCGAGTCGGCGAAAGGACAAAGGCAAAGACAGAGCCCGATAGGTTGCTCACATTTATGTGCACTATATTTGGCATCTTTCTTAGGTCCGTTTGGTTTCGCATAAGCATGCACAATACAAGGTCAAGGCTATGATATTCATGCTTGATTTTTAATATTCTCTTTGTCTGAATCCTTTCAACATGCTACGGGCAGAGAGATACAGGGACAGGCCACAGGCGGCGCAGATTCCGCAATTCTTGGAAATCTCATACAAACTGTCTAGAGTTTAAAGATGTTCAAATTGTACAAAGAGCAAGTACCATCCTGGGCATAGAACCAATCATTAAAACAAGTCACACATCCTATCAAACGCCAATCGTACGAGGCTTCTCCTCGATATGCTGGCCTGCCTTTTCGACGTGCTGGCCCATCCCATGCATCTCGTGGGCAGCTTGCGATTTTTCATTGTACGCTTCATCCTGAAGCTCGGCATCCTTATTACCATGCAGGCCGATTCTATACCAGGGAAGGTCAAACAGACGATTCATGCTTTCGAGAGAACGACCGCTGGTTTCGGGAACAGAGACGAGTACCCACAGCCCACCGATGATGGTGATGGCCGCGAAGCACCAGAAAGTGCCCTTGGGGGAGATGCCACCATCATGAAGGGGGAGCAGCATGTTGGGGAGAGCTCGGGTATTGCCGTACTGGTTGGCAAAGTGCAAGGTCATTGCCCAAGAAGTCGCCAGCGCTCGAATACGAAGAGGGAACAGTTCTGCCGTCAAGAGATATTGCATCGAGTTCCATCCCAAGGCCCAGCCGAAGCCACTGATGAAAATCTGCAATGGTCAATACTTGGTACATCTCCTTGACGTATGGTGTTGTGGCATGGTGATGGCTGGGGGTTGGTGTGAGCAACTTACCATGGCGATGGCACCGCGACTGCTGGCGGCATCTTTTGCAGGGAGTTTGAAGCCTTCGACATTTCCTAGTTGAGGGACGCTGGTGAGAAAGCTGGCAACATAGACCATGGAGATGGACTGCAGGGTGATTCCAAGGAGGAGCGACAATTTGCGACCAATGACGTCAACGAGGAAGAGGGCGCAGGCCAATGCGGCAATCAATTTGACGATGCCGAACACGGCTGTGACAAGGAGACCTTCTTGCTTTCCAGTGATACCAATGAGCTTGAAGAGATCTACCGCATAAAGTGTGATGGAGCCGGCACCTGACCACTGCGAAAGTAGCTGCACCATGGTCGCAAGATAGACGCGGTAGAGGTTGCTCTTGTCGAGGAACATCTCCTTGACCATGCCCAAGAAGCCGACACCACGGGTGGCCTCGAGCTCATGATCCAGGGCAGCCTGGATCGCTGAAGTTTCGCCAACAACGTAGTCGCTCTCGGGGGCTTGCTGGCGCATGTAGGCAAGAACCTGGGCAGCCTTGTCGGGCCTTCCCTGCTTGACGAGGAAACGAGGAGATTCATATTGGAAAAACATGAGAATAAAAATCAGGCCGGCCATGATGAGGTGCAGGCTGGTAGGCACCAGCCACTGGTTATGGCTGTGGTTTGAAATGTGGAGTGAGGCGCCGAAATTCGTAAAGTAGGCGAGGACGATTCCGATGTAGACGGCACCGGTGAAGAAGCATGTGCATAAGCCGCGAATAGACGCAGGTGCAATTTCAGCAATGTAGACGGGACTGTGTGGTGGTGTTTAGAAAAACGTAGCTGGTCGAGAAGGAGAAGCGCATCACGAGATTGGATGCAAAACATACCCAACGACAGGCGTTTGTCCGACGCCTAGACCGGCAATAAAGCGACCAGCGTAAATGGCACCGAGATTGCCATTGACACCGCCAACCATGAAGATGATGATGCCGACAATCCAGAGCATGCAGAGAAACCGGGTGGCCTGGATACGTCCGATTCGGTCGCATACAATAAAGGCACTAGTAAATAATTAGCATTTCGTCGCGGAGCTTGTAGCGTAGCATGATCGCCTTCCTAGCGGCGCGGCGCGGCGCGGCACGCCTGATGGTGGGATGCGCGTCCTTGGCAAAATGGCGGGGAAGCCACCTAGAGATGGGACGGATGCCAATGTTTGCCCAGGGCAATCACGTCCGCCATGAACCCGCATCAATTTCAACATTTCAACATTTGACCGGCGCGTGGCTTGCTTCCAGTCGCGGAAAAGGGGGAACGGACCCAAGACAAGCCACAAGGTAAGAGATATGGCGCTGTACCAGTAATGTGGGAAGAAAAAAAAAATAAAAAAAACTTACATCATGGCGCCTGCCACAGACCCGAGCTGAACCATGGAGGAAACATTGGCCTTGATGTTGGCCTTTTCGACAGTGGTGTAATCTTTCAGGTGAATCGCTCGCTGAAAGTCATCCGAGTTGAAGGCGCCCGAGATGAGACCCTCATCAATGCCTCTCGCGGCGCCGAGGAGACCAAAGGAAACCACGGCAAACCAGAGGCGCCAATTGAAGACGCCAGCGGGTTCACCAAGGTTCTTTAGACGAAAGATGTTGACGGGTTTCTTGACGCCGCCTGCCATGATGCCGGATTGATAGCGTGATTGTGCCGTTTCCCTTGTATGTAGCTGCTGCTGCTGCTATGAAAAAAGGGGGGGGGATCAAATGGCCGTGTTATTCGGGCGAAGCTGCGCGCCTCTGATAGTTTACAGAGTTGGTAATAACGGCAACAGGTTCACGACTTTGTATGAAAAAAGTTGTTGTGGGCGTGAGGGGGGGGGATGCAGGCGGGAAAAGGCTGGGCAACGGCATCTTATAACAGTTTTTTCCCTATCACGCCACACCAAAAAAAATCCATGGCACGTAGTTTTATGGGCTCAACGACCCCCTCATGAGCTGGAGAAAGATGAACCGCAAAAATCTGACCCTGGAGGGGAGGGGAGGGGGGAGAAGAGGTGTGTTCTCGCTAAAAACCCACGTCTTCCCCCAACTTGCTCACCTCGTGCAAATCTGTATAGGCCTAGGCCATTGAAAAAAGTTGGGGAAAAGCCACATCCCCACGTCTTCTCTCCGTTTAGTTGTTTAGGTTGGCAGTAGACTGGCACGGAAGACGGAGACGGACCGGTATGCAATGTCGGTTCTTTTCCACCACTTTTGACTTTATTATAGCCGTGTAATAAATTGCGGCAGGATAACTGACCGGTTATCTTTATGGTAGACCGCTTGGCCATGCTGACTTGCAAGCTATATAAGTGAAAAAGAGGAAACACGCACAAGGAAAACACGCACTCATATAGCTCTGAACAGTCGCTCGTTGAAAACCACAACTGCCCTTTCGGCAACACGAGGCTCACAAGCTCGGACCTCTTCACCCAAGCCTGTTCCGACGGGCTCATTCTGAAGGCGGACTTCTAGAGGCGCTCCAGCTCCCAACCCGCCGCCCCCAGTGGGCGTCGTGAGTTCGTCGTTGTTGAGAGCGGCGAGCCGCATGACCCAGCTGAGCGCAACTTGTGTGGGGATAGTGTTGCTTCCCCACGGAAGAAAATGCGACTTGAGTCGTAATGTACATAATAATTCTGCGAGCCCTCCGTGGACGGGGCCTGGTCGCCCTTGTAATAGGCAGCAACTAGGTTCCATTTCCCGCAACATGCCAAGCAGTTACGGCAGCACGAGAGCTCCTTGTAATCACCCGTGACCCCATTTGTAAACAACTACTCCGTATAATAATTCAACTGCGCAAAAGATGGCGTCAAGCCACCGTCCGGGATCCGTCTCAGCCACGCGCTCAAAACCCGGCTGTAGCCTCACACAAGTTCACCAACCTTATCAACTTGAGGTTTAAAAAAAAAAAAAAAGAGGGCTCGGCTATTGAAAGCTTCTTGCTCCTGGACTAGCGAGCATGAACAATTCGCGGCCAAAGTCGAATGATTTTTTGCCAGCCGCGCTACCTAAAACTAACCCCAAAGCATTCATCAGCCACAACGGGTGAAATAGGATAATGGCGCAACCATCAATATTCACAAAAAAACGCACGTTCGCAGCAAGTATAAAAGCGCTTATCCGCTTCCGCCTCGTTTCCCCAGCTTGTAAGGGGGGCAGATCCTTACCCATTTGCCATGAAACCCCCCCCGGCGTCAGCGTCGGCCCTTTTCGACAAAAAAACCGTCGAGGTTTTGACCAACTAAAAAAAAGGACCTCGGACGAAAACAAAGTTTATGCAAAAAGAAAGAAAAACATCCAACCAACGCTCCTTGGCGTAATCTAGGCGGCAAAGGGCAAAACCAGAAAACAAACCGGAGCAGCGTTTTCACCCCCAACCCCACGTTGTCACCCCCATCCTTTTCCCCAGAGACCCTATCAATGTCAATGTTACGTCTCGGCGCTGCCCGAATACAACGTCTGTGCAGGGACGTGAACTTGTTCAGAACGTGGGGTAAATTATAAAAACGGGCAAAACGAGGAAATCAGTCTACGTGCTGTTCTCGAGTGAAAAAGTCACAGCCTCACAGGTAACAATTGGCAATTTTCGGCCTAGGAAATTTCCAAGAGATGAGCGCCAGCCTCCATCGGCAATGCCCAGCAGCCAAGAGACGCCTCGCAGCCCCCCGGCTGGGCCATCTGCTCGGCGCTGGGCGCGCAGAGAAAGCCGCTGATGAAGGGCTAAGAGGTCGGAAACTGCTGGTGATTGTCCGACGAATATGGAGAAAATAATCTATTTTATGGGATGAAAAGAAATAGGTCACCTGGGGGATGAAAAGTTAACCATGGGTAATTTTTTTATAGCCCACCATCTTTTGTGCTGCAACTCTTTTTACCAGAGCGGCGTCCTCACCCTTAAGATGCTCAAGGAGGACAGACAACCCAGTGAACCCACACACACATTCTCCACGCCTGACGCCCTACTATCTTTTTTGCCCCACGGTCTCGCAGGACGGGGGAACCCCATGCGAGAAGAATGAGAGACGCGGGGTTCTGTGGTTCTGTAATCCGTATTGATGAATGCGCTGGCCCTTAGGGCCTAGCCAAAGCAAGAGACATGACCAATTCAGCATCCCTGCCAGACAGACAGCTGTTTCTGCATCAATCACTGTCCAGGAGACACACTTTGCCAAGAGGCTAGATGTAAAAGGCGTCATGCTCCTACGCCTTCTTGTCATTATTACTTGACTTTGTAGCCCTGCTTACGAGCATCACCACACAGTACACTCGACATCGACAGGGTTGACACACGCTAACCAGCATCCTATTCGCTCGAGTACAAGTACCCAAAATGTTTAAAGCACCCCACCCCAACTCAGGTCAGCATTAGCTGCCCTATTTGCCGTATGACACCATTTTGATCAACCTCTGCCCCAGACGAGGCTCACATGGCGCGGCAAAATTTCTCACAGCCAGTATCGTCCCCAAATTTTGTAATCCTCCTCGGTGCCCCGAAACCTAAATTCAACCTCTGTCATGTCTTGAAATCCCTCGCTCTCTTGTGGTGCCTTGTACCGGCTCTGGAACCCGGTGAAGGCTACGTCTGGCAGTACCTCTCTGCCCTCTGGGTTCAGCGGCTTGTTCAGCGATCGCACGGCGTCATTGTGCCGGCAGACGGCGGCTGGCGTTGTGAATGATACACAGCGGATAGGCACTTTGAAAGCTTTGGCCAGATCGATCCAGATTTTACGTGTTGCTGCGTCGGCATTCGTATTATCTGTCATCCCTTGGTCAGCACCTGCTGGCAATGTCAAAACGGCAGCGAGAGCATTGTGCAGATACTCACCCACTACTACCGATGATCCGTCGTCAAGGAATTCCTTTGCTGCTTGGACGCATTTCTCCCTCGTCTTTAGCGTGTCCTGGTTTACACGCTCGTAACCCAGCGGCTCAAGATGCTTCCAGTAAAAGGTGCTCTTCCCAGCCCCAGGCCACCCACAAAAGATGACAATATCCTGGTCGTTCTTTTTTTCAAAGAGCGCCGTCTGGCCCTCTGCGCTCCCGAGAGGATAGTGGACCAAGTCTAATTCGCGCTCCCACTTGCGCGGCTCGTGCCCCAGGAAATATTCCTCTGGTGTCTTAAAGGGCACTCCAACGTTGTGTGCGAGATTCCGATCCGAGCAACTAAAGTCTTTGACTATTACTGTACCATTGCACACAGTGGCTAGGCGACCTCCTGCGTCGCCCACAAAGACACTCTTTTCCAGATCAATGTCTTTGGCGTCCACGCCCATGTCCTTGAGAATTTCATCCCACATGCCTCTTCGGGGCTTTCTGAAATTGTCCTTTGCTGTGGCCGCATAGATGGTAACTGGCAAGTCGAGGTTTCGCAATATGGCCGACCCTTTCTCTTTGAATTCGTCGAGTCGCTTTGCCGTGTACTTTTGGGGAGCCTTTTTCTTTGGATCAACGTGAAGAGTTATCCCGCCTTGGTTGGACAGAATGGCTATTTGATAGTCGTCCTCATAAAGCTCCTTTAATTTTCCTGGTACTCGCGCGTCCCACCACCGCCAGTCTGAAGCGTCCTTTGCATGCTTTCTGCCCGAGCTCGTGTCAATCAGGGTCGAGTCCAAGTCAAATGCCGCGATTTTTCGGCGTTTTTCCGTCTTCTTGCTCTCTGTTTCTGGTGTGTATTTGCCTACAAGTAGTGTTGCTGGCTTATTGGGGTCGTCTTTTCGCTCAGACCATGATGTTCGATCTTTCGGTTTTTGAGACGTCGGGGTAAAGAAGCTAGATACAGCACTCTCTGGAGAGCTCAGTCATTAGATGGATTTCCTCGCTGTCTGGGCTGGTTCTTACTGGTTGTTCCGCTAGTGAGAGAACGCTTCGTAGGAGGTGGTGATATGGATGCTGTAGCTTTGCGCTTCTCGACTGTTGCCGGCTTCGACGCCATTGTGGATCGAGTAATTCCAGGGCTGAGATATGTTTTACGCGCAGTGTAGAAGAGGTGGCGCCAATTCGCCGCACGTATGATATGCATTTGAACTGCGCAACCTTCGCGTGTGGAAACACGTCGCTCTTTGACACGAGATCACGTGCAGCTTTGATGAAGCTCTCGGGATGGGTCCCGCGCCAACGACAGCTCTTTCATATGCGAAGCAGATGATCAGCGTCGTTCCAAAAACACAGAATTTCTTTATTACGGACCGGTTTCAAATTTAGCACAAAGGTAAGCCGCATTCTCTTCGACTGGTGCGCAGTAGATCGCCAAAGTAGGATATCACCAAGATTAGGGCCGACGCTTGAGCGCACTTGAATCACAATGTACGAGGTTTTCTTGACAAGCGTCGTGGAAGAAGCCGACTTCACGTCGGCATGCTCCGTTCTTGAGGGACTGTGCTCCATGAAAGCGTGGGAATCAGTCGTGCGCGTCATCTACTACCAAGGACCCCAACGGCCGGCTGGCCTCTCAAATCAGACGTCAATCGAGAAGCCCATACGCAAAAACGTCGCACCGCTCTGGCGAGAGCTGCACCAAAATCTGAGTCGCCAATCTTTTATCATTCAGGCCCGATATGAAGTCCTCAAGGACAGAGACTTTGGGGCGAGTGCGAAACCCATGGAGCTGGATGCGACGCCAGGCATCCTCCGCTGGGCCGACTTTCCCGATCCTGCCCACGGAAAGCCGCTTCTGACGCAGCGCAAAATGGTGGAACTATGGGATCAGCGTGCCCTTCCTTCATTATTAAGAGAAAACCAGCACAGGTATGATGACGCGATTCTCGGAAAGGACACACTTTGGCTCACCAAAGACGGCACAGGTTCAAGGGAGAGGTGATAGAAGAGACGTATCGATTCTTTAGAGATGAGGTCGAGTTTTCCCTTACCAAGCAATATTTCTTACACCCCATCGAAGGACCAGGCGTGGTCACCCCGGCCGCGCATCTGCCAGCTTGGGACAAGCTTACGCCTGTGGACATGCAAAGGCGCTGGATCATGCAAGTCCGGACGCATGTGCTGCAAGACAATAAGCCCGATGAGATTCGAAAAGCACAAGACAAGCTGATGGCGTTGCGCAACGAATTGGATGGTGTGTTTGACTTTCGCACCATCGACAGGAAGGTTCACGATACGCGGATAGCGATGCGACAACAAGGCGTACAAGCGCTGCCACAGAAGGTCATGATCGGAAAGAACTAATCTCACCTGATGCTTTTTAGAGTTGTATACTGCTGCAACCTTGAGCTAACAATACCCTCGATGAATAAATTCTATTCGTCCAACTGCACCAAACTATGCAACTAATAATACCCGTAACCAGAAATGAAATGGCAAAAACCCAGTGCCATAGTATGCGGAAGATTTCCATCAAGATGCGCTTAAGTAGCATGTAAGCAAACAACCAAAAATCATTTGTTTTCTACAAGCACATAATTGTCTCGATATTCATTTTCCAGATGCCGTTTGATCGTAGAGGGCAGCACTTCACTCGCAACGCAAACGAACCCGCCGCTTCTCGTAGTCTGGAGCCGAGTACTCTCTGTTTCCAGGAGAGCAAACACAATTAGATCTGTAGGACCTTTTGGATGTCGGTCACGCCGAGAGCCTTGTCGAGGGAGGTGACGGCACCGTCAGTCATGCCCTTGACGTAGGCGTCGATAGTCTGGATGGCGACGCCCTGCTCGACAAGAGCGATACCCTGACCGACGGCATGAACGACCTGCGGAGAAATGCCGCCCTGGACGAGCGCGAGGAGCTTCTGTGCAAGGGGCTGATCCAGGACAGACTCGACCTTGAGTTTCCGGCAGTCAGCTCTTCTCCTGCTCTGCATGCCAATGAGGCCGGGGGAGGGGGGACGACGAACCTTGACGAGGGAAGAGCCGAGGAGGGCGTCGAGCTTCTTTTCGAGATCTTGGACGCCGAGGCCGGCCTCAACTTGGTCAACGACGGTGGTAAGCTCACCGACGAGGTCATTGCTGCCGAGGAGGCCGGTGACGGGGGAGTCGGTGACGGGGAGAGTGGGAGCGGCAACGGCGACGCCGACGAGGGCAACAAAGACGGGGAGAGAGAAGCGCATTTTGATTGATTTCGTTGAGTAGGTTAAGAAAAAAAAAAGGAGTGTGGTGTCCTGCAAGAGGATAGTAAGGAGTGACTGGGCGAACTGAAAGAAGATGGGACTGAAGACTGGGTATTGATGATGAGAGCAAAAGTCAAACAAGTAGTGAAAGGTGCAGACGTTGTTCTTATACTTGAATTTCAGACCCCTTGAATCAACTCACATTCTGCCAATGCTGGCAAATTACAGGTAAATCCCCCAAGATGGCCCTGGCTTGCAGTCCGTTTGATGCAACCCAAGGTTGGCAGCTTGGCCGCCAACCAAGGCTCAACCCTGTCATGACGAGCCTCCAATTTGAGGAGATCAGCATCGAGCATTCATTACGGGTTTCGACTGCATTGGGCTGATTTTGCTCTTTTCGCGCCATTTGTGTAAACACACATGCCTGGCATATTCAACATGAATGGCTTCCAAAAAAGATGTCACAACGGACACAACAGGCCGAGGGAAACTTTGCTGTTGCAGGTAGGCGGATTCGAGTCTGAGCTTTCATTCTTGAAAAAAAAAAACACACACACACAAATCTCAGCAGCCCCTTTGACCAAGCGGTAGGATCATCGTCTTACGCACCCCAGGAACAATAATGTCGTCGCCCGCGCGCTCTTGGTACGGGGTCAATGATCGTCTACGCTGCGAAATGAACATGACGTCGATCGTCGCTTTGGAAAGACGGCCGCTCATCGCAGGCCTCCCCCCCCCCCCCCGGGGGCCAGGCAAGGGCCTGGGTCTAGCGGGCGGGAATACCGTCAGGGCTGGCTGACAAGGTACCGTATCGGTATAAGACATTGATAGCAAAATCTTGTTTCTATTGAGCGAACTCGGCTTGTTGCTTTCGAGGCCGTTGTCAAGGACCATCTACAAAGCACTGTCGTTTAACAGATCAAAGTGAATACCCTGCGTGCCTGCTGAGTCTCTTACAAACGCCTTTATTTTAAAATTCGTACTTTATGTGCATCTTGTGGTATTTTTTTTATCCTTTTCCTTGATTTTCCGGTGTTTCTAGCTTCGTTTCTACTCACAATATGGCAACCTTCTGTCTTCTGCTGATCTTTGTCGTTCCCAGTGCTTCCTTGTTGGATCGGAAGCCCAAGGTTATCTCAATCGATGTTACCGCCAGGTTGCGAAGATCTTAATCGCTCTCTTTATACCTCGCCCTGAGCCGTGAGGAAGTGTTGAGCGGCGCGTTACATTGCTGCCCACTCGGTTGCCTACTTCAAATTACCTGGCAGTTGACTGCCTGGCGACTGGTAGGGCTGGTCTGCCATCATGTCGTCAGTACTAACAAGACAACTCTATCAGGGCAGCCAACCTGGTCTCACCAGAGATGAATGATTCACCAACCTGACGACGCTCCCCGAACACAGCTGCCAGTTACGGATACTTGTTCACCCTCTTCACCCACAAGGCGTGTTGGCTACCATCTTTCCTTCGAATTACCTTTGACGTCAGCCGTGAATAACCTAGCAGAGCGTCAGAAGCGGTCAAAAAAAATTAAAAGCCACGTTCTGTCGATCCGTCTCGAACGCGTGAGTCGGAATTGTTGACGCGGAAAGAAGTGTATTTACTCTGTAGAATAGTCTTTTGAAAAAAAAAGGATTATACAGTAAATCGTATCGAGAATTTTCATTATACTAGCATCGGAGGAAAGGCTTTCTCATGTAGAAAAGGCATATTGTGATGAAATGAACTGCTGTTTGCCAATCACAAGTTGGGACGAGGCCTGGCAGGGATGCTACTTGCGATGACGTCGTATGGTACCTTGTTGATTCAGCTGGGGCTCGGAGTTAATATTGGGGGGCTGTTATGGGCTGGGCTGGCTGATATGCCCAGCACCTTCCCAACGAGGTCCAGGCGCGTCCTTTATAGGTGTAACCAGGCAAAGTCGACTTGTTACGAATCCTTTTGCCTTGCTTGCAGAGGGATTTTGGTTCAACGGGCAGCTGCGTCCTACCTAGTTAGCGCTGTGAGCCCCGCCCAGAGTCAGCCCATCACAGCCTACAGGGGCCTTGCCGATCGCCGGCGCTGCTGACAGACAGACTTGACAGACAACAGACGGTTAACAGACAACCAGTCACTCTTGAGCGCAACACGAGAAAATTCATGCCTTCTTTGTTCCAAAAAAAAAAAAAAAACAAGCTCATCCTTGAATGTCATCCGAATGTCGTACAACTCGAAATAAAGAAGGCTTTCTGGTGGAGATGCCCAGCTCGGTACTCACTCGCTGTCCCCCTCCCCGAGTCGGGCGTCACCTTGAAGCGGCCGCCGTTCTATTTACGTGTAAGTCGAGCCAGCCAGCCATTCGTACCAGTTGACAAGCCTCGAGTCGGGGTTGCCATCTCAGCCTCATCTGCCTGCATTGTCAGCTGGCGCCGTATTTTATCCCCTCATGTCTCGGAACAAATTCCCCCCTCCCCAGGTGGACAAGTGGTGGAGTGGTGAGTGGTGTGAATGGTGAATGGTGAATGGTGAATGGTGAATGGTGAATGGTGAATGGTGAATGGTGTGAATGGTGTGATGGTGTGATTGTGTGGCAGCCTGGAGTTGAGATGGCAGACGCACAGAGCTTGGCGGAGACGCGGGGTAGTCTGTAGATTGCCAGAGGGTTTTTAACTGGGTCCCTTTGCCATCAGTACCCACCCATATTGCCATCTCCGTCTTGTACTCATCCTGTTCGCCTTGCCATCACCGCTGCACAAGGATTTATTTTTTAAAGAATAATACCGAAAACCCTAATAAACACTCCTCACCGTATGGATAAAAGCTCGGCCATCGGAAAGCTTCATCTGCCGAGTTCCTCGGCTCCCCTCATCTGCCTAGAATGTACCCTAGAACTGAAATGGCGAGGTTGCGCGAGTCAACATGGCCTTGTTCCGCAAAGTTTGTTACAAACGGTTAGCTAACCTACTTGCTCTCAACGTGGCGCAGCGAACAATGTGTCGAGAACAATAAGGTAGGCTATTGATCGGAATGCGCGACAAAACGCCACCATTGAAGCAGTCCCTATCTTGGCCTAGCTCATCAATCACACCGTAGACCAGACCAGGCATATTATTTGGCCAGAACCAACATATTCACTGGTGCCAGGTCACAGAGACCTTGGTTCAAATTTTACTCTTTTGTATTGATAGCAAAGAGCCTTGCAACATCAATTGCAACATGCCGTCTGTATCTGCTTGTTCGCTGCTCGCTGCCAGTTTCAGCCACATTTCAAGCTCAATCTTCCTCTGCTCCACTCCAAGTCATGATAACAATGTCTTCGCACCATTACCACGATTCCCAGGTTTTAAAAAGTATGAAAAACAATTTTCTTTCTGGCTCTTCCTTGCGCTGAGCAGCAAAGTTCCGTCCCGGTCTATGTAACGCCTTCCATATAGGATTCCATTCACATACAGTCTAGTAAAATCCCAAGCGCAAAAAAGAAAAAAAAAAAAACAGAAAAAGAAATGTCGGATGCTAGTCGTGACTCATGGCCTACTACCTTTGACGAGGTATAGTAAGCAATGGCCGACCAAGATTGAAGGAGTGACTAGAGTCAGGGTATCTCGAGTAAAACAAAACAAATGGTGAATGGTTGATGAGTGATTCGTGAACAGTAAATGTGTAAGGATCGTAAGTCGCTGGCATGATAATGTCAGGGTCGGATAATGATGCAATATGCAAGTAGGAATTTCAAATTCGCTCGCTGTAGTATGCGGGTAAAATAATCATCGATGAATGCCAACTTTGGCTCCGAGGCTCTTCCAGAAGCGCGAGCGAGTGTCTTCGTACGCGCCGGCCATGGAAGCCTCGCGGTGCATGGGGCCGACAATGTCTTCGTCGCCGCGGCTGGGAAACTTGCCTGGAGCAGCATCGAGTGCCTCGATCATCTGAGGCACAGCGCTGGGCAAGCTATCTTCCAGACGTTTCCATTCCATGCCAGCATAAACGTCACCATGAGGACTGTGTTGCACAGAACTAGGGTGGGCGCTAAGAGAACGGCCCCGAACGCGCCCGCGGCTGTGGCTGCGAGAGTGAGTCTTTTGCATGGGCACAGCTGGAAGTGTCTGCTTGATAACATCTTGGTAGATGCTTCTCCAGCGACGCTCCGTCTCGGCCCACTTGGCTTCAGTGAGGCCGTAAATCTTGCTCGTCTGGCCATAGTTTTCGCCAGTGCGCACCAAGTGCTTGGTGTAGTTGCAGCGCGCCGTATCCCAGTCGCTTTGAAACTTGGCAATAGTGTCGGGGTTAACAGCCGGAGGGTCGTAGGGAGCAGGGGAGATGGTAAAGTTGGCATGGCCAAGGCGATCAGACCAATCATCGTACTCTTGCAGAATCGAGGGCAGCGGGGCAGGTGCTGGAAACGGCAGCTCGGTGCTGCTCGAGATGTTGCGGAGCGATTGCACTGATGGACGAGAGCTCAGTGACGGCCGCGCAAATGATGCCGACGGAATTGGCGGTGACTGAGCAGCGAAAGAAAGCCGTGGCGGCGTGGGCGCCGACTCGACACTGGGCGATTGAAGCGGAGACTCGGGCGGCGGCTTACTGAGAGGGCCAGTCATGAGCGGAGGCAGAAGTGGCGTAGCGGCCAGGGCACGATCCCTCTGAATGTCGATTTTGTCGTCGTCGGTCAGGATGGGTGTCAAGGACGGGACATTGACACTTTCGGTGCTACCAAATGGCAGTGCGGGGGTAGGAGGAATGGAATGCTCGTGGGTTGCCTCTGTGTTCTGACGGGCACGGGCGGAGATGGAGGATGAGCGACTCGAGGGAGCACGAGACAAGACGTTGTCAAGGCTGTACTCCATTGGAGAAGCACTTGCCATACGTGAGCGATGACCGGATCTCCATCGTGTAATGTTAGGAAAGCGAGATTCGAGGCGGGCCGTGAGGCCAGACAACTCAATACCAGAACGTTTCTTCTTTCCGTAGGAGGCGTTGATGTTGATGTCGCCGTCACTGAGGAAGCCAGCATCGTAATCGTCAATGTCGAATTGACCGACGAGGCCGGCATCGAATAAGTCTTCGGAGCTGTTGCCGCGAGCGCAAGCATCGTTGCCTAAAATCTGCTTGTTAGATGTAATAGGTCTGCCTGTCTGTGAGCAACTCAACTCACGTAAGTAGTTATACAGTCCAAAGCTATCCTCGTCATCAGAGAGGTCGTCGTCGATGTGTTGGTATTGTTCCTTTTCCAAAGGCTCCTCCTCAACGTCGGGCAGCTGGCGCATGGAAGCTTTGGTCAGGGTGCTGGACAGCAGCGATGGAGAGACGTAGCCATCCTGGGGTAGCGGGGGCAGGTCGAGCGAGGACGAGGAACTCGACATGCGGACATGGCCACGAGTTGAGAAAGTTGGCGTGACGGGAGAAGTAATGTCGGAGCAAGAAGAATCCGGGGCGGCAACGACGTAGGGCCAAGTACCAATTACGTTGAAATCGGGGCTCGAAATCTGAGAAGCGTAGTCGGATCGTTTGCGCTCCTCGACCAACTGAGGCAGCAGGAGCGGCTTCAGTTTAGGCGACATGCCTCCCAGCATTGGTGCTGCGAGGGACACGGCCTGTAAATGGTTCGCAACGGCGTTTGCGGTCAAAATGAAATCGTTTCGATGATATGCATATAAGGAAGGGGACGTCGAGCAAAGAAGGAGAGCAGACAAGGCACGGGTAGGTAGAGCAGTTGAGAGAGTGAAGAGGTGACGAGTCGCTGTAGATATGTATGTGTAGGTGAGGCGAGGCGAGGCGAGGCAAGGCTAAGCGGAGCGTGGAAGTTTGTGTGTGTGTAGTTTTTTTTTTTTCGGGGCGAGGCCAGAAGAGGTCAACGAAAGCTGGAGAAGAAGAATAGAAGAGGAATCTAAGAGGTAAAAAGGCAAAGAGGTTGACAGGACGAGACAAAGGCCAGAAAGCTTGTGGATTGCGGCGAGGCGGGAAGGTTCCACCTCCAACGTGTAGAGAGACGATGGGCCAGCAGAGGAGGAGATTGTACCTTCAAGTACCAACGGAGGGGAGGAGGTTGAGCGGGGCCGGCAAAGACAGGTGAATAGGGCGCTGGAAGAAGTGGGGGAGTGACTTTGGAGGGACAGGGCGAGGAAAAGAGGAATAAAGGGAACCCAAAAATCAATAAAAATAAAAAAATAAACAAAATCGGTGGGGTTGCAGAAAGAGGTGGGGCTCGCCGAGCGCGCACTGCAGTTTCGGTGGTAGGACGGTACTTGGGTACCCAGAGGCTAGTGGCCAGCAAGTAGCACAAAGGCAAAAAAAGAAAAAAGAAAGAAAGAACACTGGTCTCTGAAAAAAAGCGCTCGAGGCAGAGAAGAGCAAAGAATAGTAATAAACAAAGTACACCAAGCTTTTCAGGGGGACCGCCGGACCCCAAACTTGGGTAGGTAGGTAGCGCCACGGTTCAGTGCAGAACAAATGGCCTGTGCTGGCGGACGACCCGGGCTGGTAGCAGATTCCAGCGCTGCGAGAGCCCTGGTCCGTCGCACTGGGAAGAAATCAAGGGAAGGTAAGATAGGTACCGACTCGTGCCAGCAAAAACGCTGCACAAAGGAGGTACTCGAAGCGAGGTAAGTTGGCAGGTGAGTAAGCGGCGCAGAAAATAATGGCTCGCTGACCTAGCACAACGAGGCAAACAACGTTCGGGAAGCTGCCTCTGAGAGTCTGAGGCTGCCCCGTCGTCTCGGGCTCGGTAGGATTTTTTTTTTTCCTTTTGATTTTGATTTTGATTCTCTGCTGTCTTGTTGGTGGTCGTTGCTCGCTCCCGTCCTGAAGTGGGCTAGCCTTGTCACGTTGGGCTTGTTTCGGCTGTTGGCAATGTTTAGCCCTGTAACCACGTCGGGCCTTGTGCAAGTCGTGGCCGCAGGGGTTGAGTTGAAGAGCCAATGATGGGAAAAATAAAAGACCAAAAAAAATGCTAAGAAACAAAGTCGGCGTACAAGCATGTGCCAATAGGCTCTTGACAAATGGCAAGCCCAACCAGACAAAGACTTGTTTGCAAGGCGAGGCAGGAAACACGCGATGCCAGCTCTTCCAGAAAAAAACCCCATGATAGGGCGGGCAACAATTCCCATTTTATAACCAGTTCCTCCTTCTACAACACATGCCAGCATTGATTGTCTGCAGACTCATGACCCTGATTGTCTTGGATCCTGGGCCCGTTGGACGTGTCTCTGCATGTATGGATGGACTGATGAGGGACGGCGTGGGATGACGCATGGCTCTCCGTGCTCTCAGCGCTGCCTGCAGCAGCACACACAACTGCACAGCAAGAGCACCGAGCAGTTCGAGAATCCCGTTATAGCTCCTCGGGTAACTATCATATCTGCCGCACCGCTCCCGTCCCCTACTGCATCGCACAAGTTAGGCTCTCGCCTCAGCCCGCATACATGACGAAGCGACATTGGTAGGTTGTACCTGCGCAGTCCGCACGCAGCAACTCCCGTGTCGGCCAAGGGCGGCCCCCCTCCCAGCACCGCGTCTGTGTGCTCACCGGCGAAACATGATGGAACCGCATCGAATATTATGAATAAATGACTTGAAGAAACGTAAGACGAACGAAACACTGAAAAAAAAAAACTAGTACATGTGGACCATATGTCGGCGACGCCATGAAGCTTACGTTAAAGTTGGAGGCCAAGCTCCAAGCGTGTCGGCGATGATAAAACCCTAGGCGTACATAGTAGAAGCTTTGACAGAATGGCCCAAAAAAGCAAAGCTCCCTTGCTCTTCCCAAAGCCACACTAACCCCTGCGTCGCCCTTTTCGAACAACCACTTGCTGCTTCAGTAATCCTCCAGCCTCCAGGCGACCCAGCCGGCCGGCTCTCCAATCCCCCGGTCCGGCATCATGACTTGTCCAGGGCCCGCCGGCCCCCTTCTTACCACAGCCCAACAGAGAAGGAGGGAGAAGGAAGCAGAGCAAGGATTCTCTTGTCGTCCCTGTAACCGCTAATCAGGAAGAAGAAACGGCCCACGGCCCCGGGTTCACTGCATCGTACTTCCGGCTGCTACCCAGCCTAACCTTTTTTCTTTTTCTTGTGCACTCTGATAGGTGATAAGGCATAAGGCTCATGAAGCAGGGTTCAAGCTGGCGCAGGTCACCTTCACATTGTGTCTGCCCAAAGAAAGCACCAGAGGAGGGAGAGCAAAGCCGTTGACGCTCCCATCTTTGCTAGGCAGATATGCGCGCTTTCATCGCTTCTGCTCAGAAAGCAAGGGCAAAAAGTAGACTTGTCATAATGCCGCGCCATTGTCCTTCTGCACACCTCACATCACCAAGCGCAACCCCCAAGTACGGCAATTAGAAGAGGCCGGCCGCATCAGAGACAAACTATCTAATTTATCACGCCGGCTCGTCCACTGCCGTGGATCTCTCTCTCTCTCTCTCTTGTCGTTGCTGGAGGGGGGAAAGGGCGGCGACGTCCCGTCCATGCACATGTCCGTACCCAACCGCTTCATATCCAGCGTTGTCTTTGCCCTCCTCCTCGATACGGTGTGCATGGCGGGAACGACTGGGGGCCAAGTCATACACGTTTCTCCAACGATGCCGCGTGTGTGGCCGTGAGGACGCCGGGACCCCTAATACTACCGTACATGATAATGAAATCAACAGCCACACATACCGCTCTCCAAGCTGCTGCATGCGAGGCTGGGGGGCCGGGACCGTGGTTGGGGGTCTCAAGTCCTGGCCTTGCCGCCCACCGCCCTCCCTCTTTTAAGGTTAGGCAGCCAACATCACGTCAAACAAAGGTAAAGAGGAAACACGGGGAGAAGCGGTGTCGACTTTTAACTTGTAATTTTTTATTAATTTTTTTTCCCGGGCTGTTTTTTTTTTGCTTAATGCTTTGTAAATGCTCTGTAAATGCTTTTTTACAAATGAGTGCAGCAGCACAAGATATGCAGGCTTGACGCTGTGCTAGGGCTCGGAATCTACACGTCAGCTAACAATGGCTATCTTCAAGACAAAGAGGCTAACACGAAAAAAAAAAAAAAAGAGAAGAAGAAAAGCTCTGCAATGAGAACCCATGATCTCAATATGGAAAGGCTAGATGGCTCTTTGGGCCCGGGAAGGGACATATATGGTGTAAAGTTGCCATGCACATGAAAACTCAATTGATAGCCAGGCCAGTACCCTAGCACTGTTTGTCCAAGCAGCCTCGTCTGTCGTGGCACAGCATCTTGAGTTTGGCTTATTAGAGGAAACGGGCCTTTGCACTCAGTACATACCTATGCACCACACGGACGGCGAGAGCCTAGCCACCCC
>JAEIJG010000386.1:0-30210 GCA_037289395.1 Beauveria scarabaeidicola | reverse complement strand
TTTTCTCTTCTTCTCTCTCTGCTTTTCACACCGATTGACCGGAACTTAAAACGGCAACTAGGGTATTGGCACTCATTGCGTATGCCTTTGGCGAGTGAAGCGCCAAGTCTATTGGCGAGACATTTCAGTGCTTTGCGCATGCAGGTGCGCCGTCGGGGATTGAGTGCTCTCCGTAGATTGTCATTTATAAATTAGCAGCGCCGCCCATCATCATAAGCCAAGTAATCAAACAAACGAAAACAACTGCCATCGTTTGATCAAGACTGTGTAGTGTTGCTCTGTTTTCATACGTTCACTCGTTCTTGAGTCCTTGCACAACCACTCCCACAACTTACGCACACATCACACCACCACACAGAACTATGGCGTCCTCGCCGTATAAGTCACCACCCACAATGCCGCCATCAACACAGAAAAGACACCTGCCTTCTCTACGGTCTGCCGCTATATACCTCTTCTGCGCCCTCGTACCCGCCTCCGCCGCTCCCCGCCGCCCACCACCACCCGGCGGCCCCTTTCGCGCTCTGCAATCCGTGCCGACGGGCATGGCGCTGTCGCGGGTCATCACGGGGCTGTACGCCAACGACACGGCCCCTGCGCAAATCGTCGTGCACGACGTCAACGGCCGCCCGTCATGGACGTGGAGCGCCACCGACGCCGCCGCGCAGCCCGACATGCCCGCGGACCTGCTCCGCTGCATCCAGTCGCCGACGGCCGTGCCCGAGGCGAAATGGGCCAACGCCGGGCGGAGCGTGCTGAGCATCTACAACGCGGCCGCGCTACTCATCAACCACGCGCCGAGCGGCGGCGGCGGCCAGGACAAGCGCGTCACGTTTGGCGTGTGCCTCAACCGGGACGGCATGACCAACACACACAGCCTGGAGCTCGTGCCCGACGGGCAGCTGGCCGTCGCCACGACGAAGCCGAGCGCGGCCGGCAGCATCCTCGTCTTCAACGTATCGGCGGGCCTGCAGGCCAACGCTGCGCCGGCGCAGTCGCTCGATGGGCTGCCCGCCGCGCACGGACTCGTCTGGGACGAGGCGGCGAGCCTGCTCTGGGGCGTGGGCAGCAGCGCGGACCCGTCGGGCGCATTGTCGGCGGCGCCGGCGCTCGCGGGTTACCGGTACGGGCGCGGCGCGTTTCAGTCGACGAGCCCGACGTACGCCTACAACGTGACGGGCAGCGCCGCCGCCGCCGGCGTCAAGCTGGGCACCGAGTGGAACGGCACAGAGTACGCGGGGTGGTGGGACGGCGGCCACGACGTGACGGGCGTGCCGGGCCGCCGCCAGCTGCTCTTCTCGACCGACACGGACCTGCACGTGTTTGATATCGACTCGCAGACGTTTGAGAGCGGCGCCGCCGTCGCGAGCAAGTACCTGCCGGGCTTCATGCCCGTCGACAGTCGCGTCGGCGCCGACGGCCAGGCGCTGCCGCGCTCCGACATCAAGTCGCTCAGCATCGACGGCAACCACAACGTGCTGTACGTGCAGGCCGCCTGGCAGGACGTGACGTCGCACCAGATCAACCTGCTCGAGAACGGCAGGCTGCAGCCGGGGCTGACGTACTCGCAAGCGTTGTATCGGGCGCGGTGGTTTGCCGATACGCCGACGTGGCCCAAGGCCCGTATGCAACCTTCTTCCTAGGCCGCCTTTGTCATTCTGTTTCCAGCATTATCAGTTAGATATCCATTTGTTTAAAAGCAATCAAGCGAAAGCATTTTACCATCACGTTTTTGACTGCCATGGGCGAGGGGTATCATGATGCATTTTGTCGTAGCCGCCTCCCAATGTCTAATTTACAACCGAGATCGAATCCATTCGGCCCATTTGCTGAGATCCTCGAGACGTTCTAGCACCTTGGCCAGATGCTCCCTTGTGACGTTGCTTCCATTAATCTCTTTGATCGGGCCTGGTTCCTCGCCGAGAACGTTTTCGTGAATGATTTTCACCAGTCCTCCTTCCAGAATGCTCAGAGTGATGTTGGCCGTCGTCTCGCGCATAGGAAAGACGACCTGCATGTGCGGTGAAGGATGGACCCAGAGAATGACATCCATTGAAAAGTCTGCCGGAACACTGACGGGAACGCCACTGCTCGCCTTCGTGCTGGTATCATCCAAGGTCAAAAAAGCAGCGAGCTGGTCCTTCATGGTCGACGTCTGCGACTTTTCGATTCCATCCAGCTGCGTGTCCGACTCGGCATTGCTCTCGACAGCAGACCTGTCCTCTCGGCTGAAACTGCTCTCGAGCAATGTCAACAAGAATGCATACTGACGGAGCACCGGCAGCATGTCGACAAGTTGGCGGGGATGTCCAAATGGCAACTCGGATAGTTGTTGCGAGTATATGGGCTTGTAGATGAATAAGCTGTTTTGATGCGTCCTTGTCAAAGATTCATTGTACGTATTAATCATGGGCACCTGGTGTTGGCGAGTAATCGTGCGGGCTTCGCTGGGATCTTGCCGTGTGCCTGGCGTGATAGGGAAGAACAGAGCGTCAAAGGTAGGAGGCTGGCGGTTGAAGTCGTTGGACGGGTTCATGTTGGGCGGCTCGACACCCGCAAGTGCGTAGAGGCGCGCCCATTCGGTCTGGGGAAGAATAACGGGGGGATCAAACGTGGCTGTGAACATGACGCGAGGGACTCTCGTAGTCGACAGGTCAGCCTGCAGCATGTCCATACTGGCGTCCTTGTTTTCGTCGGATTGCGGCAACGAAACATGGTCAGGCTCGCGCCAGTCAAGGAGAGGAGTCAGAGTGTCGCCCAGTTCATCATGCTTGACAATATCTTTGGAGATCCAGTTTTCGGACACCCGAGCGGGCGGCAGTCCCACGCCATCAATTCCGGCGCAACCAAGAAGCATCGACCATACTTTGCACTTGTTGCTAGCCTCTTGTCCAGCAGGCGGTGCGACAAATCTCGTCTCTTTCCAGTACTGTAGAGCTAGCCCAACCTGGCCGCGTTCATGCATGACTGGTTTGCCGTGCCTGGTGCACATGGCAGCAGTCGCTATAAGGGAATCCGGCTTGCCAGCCATGGCAGGACTTCGGCGCAGTTGCTCCAAGTCCCATTCGTATAAGCGCTCCAAGCTAGAATACATGCTCGCCAGCGCCTCGTGGCAATCCAGCCCTGGAACAATGCTAAGTTTGTCCAACTTGGCAAGGCGCTCAAAATTCATGGCAAACCTCTCGAGGGTTTTTGTGAGAGGGCTTTGACCAGGCAGGAGCTGCAGGTCTCTGAGTAGTATCTGGCTAGCGGCATCGATGTGTTTTGTGACGGAGTCTGCGTTTCCGTGGTATGAAAGAGTCGCGTTCTGGACAATATTGTTGTCCAAGACAATATCGAGAGCAACAGCAGAGCCAGCAATGGCCAAGGTTTTCGTTTTGCGGCCTCCAGGTGTAGAGTGTTCTTCGGAGAGGAGTTCCATGCCGAGTCGTTGTGCGAGTCGTTCGAGGCCAGCTTCGCTCACCATGCCCTTTTTTTGCTGTACCCTGGGTCAGCGATCCGATTCTTATGCAGATATAAGGCATAATCATGTACATTTAACATTTTGATAATGTTCTCTAATCGTCGTAACTTTTCCTCCTCACTAGCGTAGGCTGCGCTGACGCCGTCGAGGCCAGCGACGCCTTCAAGGCCCATGTCAAAGCCATTTCCAATGCCGAGGGCACCCATAGCAGCCGCGGTCGAGGGACTGTCAAAGTTGAGAGAAGCCATGGTCGATTGACCCGCCATGCCCATGGTGGCAGGCGACCTCTTGACATGCTGCGGCGACGAGTGCTGGCCGCGAGGGGAGAAGGCGGCCTGGGCAGCGTTGAAGGGCGTCGACACGGGTGGCGTGGCGGCTGGAAAATGTGACGGCGTGCGGCCCTGTTGACCCGAAGGAGTTCGTCCCTGCTGCGAAGGCGCATGCTTCATTGCCGCCGGCGTGGGTGTCGACATTGTCGAGATGGTTGAAAAGGCGTCGGATTGAAGCTAGATGACCAGACGGTTGCGCGCCGGTAGCCACGGCGGCTACCACGATACTGTTGTGATAACAAAACAAAGCATATAAGTTATTTGATGATGCAGTAGCGAGAGCGGTATAAGTCAAGTCTGAAAAAGCAGTGGAGAGGGTGTTGCGCGTTGGCATATTTCTGGCGTGTGCAGACGCAAAGACGCGAAAGGCTGGTTGCTTTGGTGGGTGTTGAAGCAGCCCCACAATAGCTTTTCGTGCCTGCTGGTAGTGACCACTGACAGGTGACCAGGAAAGGGTTTGCGCTGGCACCCATCAATGAGACTACCTACCTATGTGGTGATTTCTATCGAACACTGTCGCCGGTAGCGCTCGAAACTTTACGATAGCAGCCTCGCAATTGCAGCCAGGAAGCTCAATTCTGTACGCACAAAGACGGCACAGAGACGAGATGGCGCAGGTGCCGTTTCGCAGCATCCACAGCCGCTTGGCCAGCCGGTCAATACGGATCATGATATCCCCTACGCCGTCTACATTTGCCGAGCGGCGCTCGATATTACAAGTGCTGAAAAAGTACGGACACGTTGATACTTTTCGGCGAGAAAACGTATGCGCGTCCTGTTGTAATCTCTGTCGAGGCATCCGTCATGCTGACTTGCAGCTGTGTAGCACCAAGCGAACCGATACATTTCCGTCACGGGAAACGAAGACACGGCCACGACGCTGACGCGTCTGAGCCCCATTGCCTGCCGCATATCGCTGCCCCGGATCGAGCCCGCACAGCGCGCGCGGCAGCTGCAAAGCCTGGAAGAGCTCGCGGCCCAGCCTGTGATTGAGTTTCAGACGCAGACGACCAGGACGGACGACGGGGAGGAGCACGCGCCGCCGCCGCCGCCACCGCCGGCGGTGGTAGATGCGGAGAAGCCCGGTGTCGAGTTTGAGACGCGCGAGTTTGTGCTGACGATTGGGTTCGCGCGCGACTACGACCACGGCAACGCGGCGACCAAGGCGACGGAGCACGCTGCTTGGCCGAAGGGCTGGGCGACGGACCGGTCGTTTGCGGCGACGGCGCTTGGCGCGGCGCTGCCCGACACGCTGCTGCGAAAGGGCCTCTGCCACTGGCTCATCAAGCCGACGCCGGCGGACGCCGCGCGGGACGGCGTGCGTCAGCGGCTGGAGCGCAAGCAGACGATGCCGGGGCAGATGACCATGGCCGATCCAGACGTGGTGATGCTGCCGAAGCCGCCGCGAAGAAAGTGAGCAAGGGCAAGCGGCGGACTCTGCCACATTTGGGCGACCTCACCATGGTCGGTGTATTCCGGGTAACTCGGATGTTTCGTGTTTGCTTGCTGCATCTGCTGCACGTCTGTCTGCGCGGGCAGCACGGCAGAAGGTGGGGAAGCGGCCGGGTTTGGGGACTGCAGGCTATTCGTAGGTACGTAATAGTACCAAGTTAGAATGAGCCAGAGAAAGGGACAGAGGACGCAAGGATGGGCAGTCATAACTTAAGCGTGGCAACAAATTTCCATGGCACGATTTATCCTTTCCTGTTCTTTTGGGCCGCCGTTTGCCTTTTTCCAGCCGAAATCACTCGCAGTCGAGCGGCAGCTTCAGAAAACCTGGGGTTTTGGAACGTGGTGAAGGTTAGTACCCCTGCTAGGAGCATGGCGCGCGCTGCGTGGCAGCAACGGGGGGCCAAGAAACAATGGCATCGGTCGGTGCGTGGTGATCGGCGCAGAGGTCAATCGATGATGGGGCCATTTCTAGCTTGGCCAAGGTAAATAGTAGTAGTAGTGTGAAAGTGTCCCCCAATGAGAGAGACAGGCAGATGTAATTACTGGTTGCTGCCGAAGATGCATAATGCAACATGATATACATGGCACACGGGATTCTACCAGTAGACAATTACATACCTAAAAAACTCGAGCATACCTAAATACTCAGTAGGAACCAGAGGTAGCGAGCAAAAAGGTTAATGCCTATTGGCCATCTTTCGACGCCCAAAATGGGATCCCGCTTGGGGAACGAGCCCTACGACATGCTGGCCCGCGAGCAGCCAAACGTCTTTTCTTTTTTTTTTTCAGTGTGTGGGAGCTTGGAAGAAAGGAGCAGTGGACTCTTATGAAGAGAAAAAAGGAAGAAGAGAAAAAAAGATAATACAGCTAGGCAACTGCTCTCGACCGAACCACACTAATAACACTGACACGCTGGCAATCTTGTCTTGGGGGAGGGTCCTTGTCTCATTACGAATAAACTAAAATGAAGAAAGCTTCGTCAATGTTACGGAACGCATGCCCTGGATTCGCATTGGTCGCTACGAATAATAACTGGTAGCGAGGATTCCAGACTTGATAAATGGCAAGCCAGGGGGGGTGATGAGGAGTTGTGGCGCTGCACGAGGAAGAAACAAGGATGGTGTGGCTTTGCGACGTCGTTCTCCACGGCTTTTACCTGTTGGCTGTTGCCGAACATGAACATGACATGGTTTTTACGCTGAACAGGGGGAGAGGGGAAAGGGGAGGGGGGGCGTTGATGGAAAGTTTATGCTACCAGTACTGGTACTGTGGTACATACTGGTAAAAGCTTTGACTGACTGGGTCGCCAGCAGCTAGTTACTCAGCTATTACGAAGTACACGATACTGTACACCTGAGCGCTACTGGTACAAGGCACAGGCTTGGCAGCTTGCCCAACGGACAACGTTCCACGTTCACAACATCTCGCTGAAGGCATTGGGCTGCAGGTTCCCCCCCCCCCCCTGCTCTTACTTTCTACTCGTAGCATGTTGTGTAATTTGCTTTGGGCTGCGAGCGATTGTGCCTTGGATGGCCCGATGGTGGTGCTATCGTGGTGGTGGTGGTGGTGGTGGTGCTGCTGCTGCTGCTGCAGAGAAAGAGAATCCTGGGTCTGCAGGTTTCATACCAAATAGTTAGATGGGGATTATGAAAAAAAGCAAAAGCCCAGGATCGATGGTGGCTGCACAGCAAGTTTCGGCAATTGGGTCATGCCAACAAAAGGCAACATCACCACCAGGCTCAGCTGGCTGGTCGCTGGTCAAACTGGGGTTACCTACCTACCTACCTAGGTAGTACATACGTACCTAGGTACATATCACTAAAAGTACCTTCCAATAGGTACCTTCAAACCCAAGTTCAACCAAGGAGGCCGCCCCTCTTATCTTCCAGCTTAGGTCGGTACCCCCCGTCTACCTTTTGTTTTTTTTTTCCCTTGTTTCTTTTGTTTTTTTCCTTGCTGGGTGAGAACAATCGGGACTAGGCCATATGCAATAGGCATCAATCACCCTGGCCGGCATCACCCTGGCCCTGGTTCACTATGCGCTTGAGTCCTCCCCCTTGTCCTTTGATCTATTCGTATCTATTTAGCTTCCAAGTTCTGGTATATGAGCTCGCTCCTCCCCGGCATCTCCTCGTCACTTTGATTTTTTCTTTTTTTCCTTCTTTTGTCACGCAAAATCAACTCAAGAATATCTTCCTCTCCTCCTCCTTCTCCTCCTCCTCCTCCTCGTGCCTTCTTTTTGAGGTGGCCCTAAAAAGAAAGAACAACAACAAACCGTCACAATGGGTATCCTCCTCGGTGTTCACCACATTGGCACCCTGCTGCTCCTCGCCACGGCCATTCTCCTCATGGTCGCCTCCATCTCATCGCCCGTCGTCAACAATCTGGCGCTCCTCAAGATCCAATTCCGCAACGGCCTCGACACGGATCACATGACATTGGGTTCCTTTGGATACTGCCAGATGTACGAGTAAGTGAATTCGCCAAAATAAACTTTTTGCTCTTCTCTTTTTTTTTTTCCTCTCTCTTCCGGTTATCCATTCCCTGTCCCCACCATGAGCTCATCTTGCAGCCCACACGGTAAATACACCCGCCGTGTCGCATATTTGCAAGGCAACGCCGCTGGGCTCAATGGATCCCTCGTTGGCCAGGAGAGCTGAAACTGCTCCCACGCCAAGACGGCCCTAGCACCCGCAATCTGCGCAATCTGCTTCCATCTATCCGTACACCAGTGCTCCGTACCTACTTTCAACGCACATGCTAACACGTTTCTGCAGCGGCCAGTCCGACTACTGCCACCGCCACCTCGGCTACAACCCCCTCAGGCTCATCCGCGGCATCGACGGCCAGATCGACAATGGCTCCGTTGGCCGCAACACCGTCTCTGGCCTGACGCGCGTCATGGTGCTGCACGCCGTCGGCGCCATCCTCTCCTTTATCGGCTTCCTGCTCGCCGTCCTCGGCACCCACGTCTTCTCCTCATTCGCCGCCTCGCTCCTCTCGGGCCTCACCTTCATCGTCACCGTCGTCGTCCTCGCCTGCGACTGGACCGCCCTCAGCATCGTCCACCACCGCGTCAACGAGGTCCGCGGCAACCGTGCCACCTACGGCTCCGCCATCTGGTGCGTCGTCGCCGCCCTCGTCACCTCCTTCTTCGGCACCCTCATCGTCTTCCTCAGCTGCTGCGCCAGCAAGCGCAGCAAGAACAAGCCCGTCGACCCCGTTGTCAAGAACGAGGCTGGCTTTGCCGACTCGTCTGTTCCCAAGAAGAAGTTTTGGCAGCGCCGTTAGGGGACGCCCGGCGTCTTGTCGCGGTTGATGTCGACGCGGGGTTTCCCCTGTGAAAGAGATGAGAGATGGCAAGCGACGACGGTCTCGACGGTCTCGACGGTCTCAACGGAGACGCTGGCGCATGACGCCACAGAATAGAACTGGACGGACAAGATGTTGGACGTGGTAATGGGTTTTTCTTTCTAGTTTTCATTTCTGGCTGTGCCTGCTCATGATGTAATGCTCGTCTGTCTGGCTGGTTTGGAAGTGTGTTGATGCCTGCGCGTTTTTGTGTGTACAAGAAGCTATGATATCCCACTGGCTCGAGTCTTGCAAGGTCAGTTAGTTGATCTTGATTGCGAGTTTCTATATACACTGATGATGGAAATATTTGATAAAGCAAAATTATCATGTTACACATTATCCTGTTTCATTTCGTCTTGTTACGTATCGCGAGCCTGTCTGTGCAAGCCTTGTAATCCGTACCAGTACCACACTGATGCAACTCGAACCCCTGCAGCCCTTGTCCATCTGCGAGATCCTCCATCTCGATGCGCCCGCGCCACCCGCCCCGTCATTATTCGCAGGTACTTGATCCGTAACCACCTATTTACCACCTCGAAACCTTTTTACGAGGCACACCGTACTTTACCATCACCACGATGCGCGAGCAAAGCAAACTTGTTCAACAAAGAAGATGGTATTAAGGTACTGGAGCCATCGGAGCTATCTACCATGAACATTATCAATTACCACCTCTTGTCAAACACTTTTCTCTCCTCTCCCTCTCCTCCCCAACATTTTTCATTTACCAATATAAGCCCCATCAAAGCTCCAACTTTTTGCCAGATTAAACATCTTGCTCAATTATCAACACATGCAAGAAATTCCCACCCGACCCCCAGACATTACCCTCTTCACAGCTCTCGCGAAAACAGAAAAAACCAAATCACCACTTCTGGTGCCCATTTTTCGTGTACGCGGCACCCAGACCACGTCACCCGACAAAAAGCCTTGTTGCGGCGCTGCAGCACAATGCGTTTTTATTATTCCCGCGACACGGCGAGACACGCTTACAGGGCGACGAACAAGGCGGCGGCGCCGGCAAGAACGGCGCCGGCAAGAACGGCGCCGACCTGACCGGCAACCTTTGGAGCGCCACCGGTGACGACCACGGGCGGCTTGCCGTTGCCATTGTTTCCATTGCCGTCGTTTCCATTGTCATTGTTACCATTGCCATTGTTACCGTAGCCATTGTTTCCGTAGCCGTTGTTTCCGCTGCCCATGTTTCCACTGCCCATGTTTCCGCTGCCCATGTTTCCGTTGCCCATGTTTCCGTTGCCATTGTTGTTGATGTTGCTGTTGTCGCCACTGCCGTTACCCTTGCCGTTGTCACCGTTGCCCTTGCCGTTGTCGCCGTTGCCCTTGCTGTTGACATTGCCCTTGTCGTTGTCGTTGCCATTGCCCTTGCCGTTACCATTGCCGGGGCCATTGTTGTTACCATTGCCGGGGCCATTGTTGTTACCAATGCCGGGGCCATTGTTGTTACCATTGCCGGGGCCATTGTTGTTGCCGTTGCCGGGGCCATTGTTGTTGCCGTTGCCAGGGCCATTGTTGTTGCCGTTGCCAGGGCCATTGTTGTTGCCATTGCCGCCGCTGGGCCTGGTTTGGTGAGGCTTGCCGGGGTACTTGGTAGCGGTAGCCATGCTGGCCGACGGGCAGGGCGTCGTGGTGTGGTCATGGTGGTGATGGTGGCTGGCCGACGGCGTGTGGTGGTGGTGCGGCTTGTTCATCTGGGACGGGTTGTAGGTCGAGGTGCTATCATGCGACATCATTCCCGGGGTGTAAGTGCTGCTGTGGCGGTGGTGAGGGTGGACGTCGCTGCTGTGGTGAGGGTGGTGAGGGTGGGAGGGATGAGGGTGATGAGAGTGCTGAGGGTGATGAGAGTGCTGAGAGTGGTGGTGGTCGCCGGTCCTGGTACTGCAGGGCGTGGTCGCCGCGGCACCCGTCATGGTCGGCATGGTGTGGTGCCCCGAGTGGTGCCCCGAGTGGTGCTGCTCGGTGGCAGCGCTGATGCTGGCGAGGGCCAGGACGGTAGCGGCGGTGAAGCGCATCTTGAAGAGGTGTGTTGGGTTTTGGGGGTCAAGAGAAGGAAGGAAAGGTGATGATGATGATGATGATGATGATGATGGTTAAGAGGATAAGACGAGAATCCGAGAGAAAACGAGGCTTGCTGGGTTTATATAGAACAGCAGGGTCACTTTGCACACGACCAACAACGAGCATATAGCCCGACCTAGACTCCTGCATCAAATCTCCTTGTACAGCCCAACAACACGCATAGAGCATGACCTAGACTCTTTCGTCTTTGACGCCGTCACCGCCTAGCCTGCACGCGGCTCCGCCATTTTACGCAAGAGTTTCCGCCTCGGCGCGGCTGGACTGGACCGGTGCCCATCACGTAAACACGCGGCGTCAGGCCAACAGCAAGCCACACGCCAACTGAGTTTGGCACAGGTGGCTGGGAGCCAACAGCCAGAGGCCAACAACCTCATGCATGACGCCGTGATCTTGGCCGACGCCTTGGTGGCGTCGGCCCGGCGCGGAGAAAGCTTATCTTGCCTAGCCCACGTCTCAACAGTAAAAACATTAAATCGTCGCGTGCCGACCAACCATATTGGCCAAATCTCGCATGCGCGTCAGTCATCGCGCCTTTCAAAACAGCACCGGCAGGTTGAACGCGTGAACAAGCTTGCGCTACGAATCCAGGAGAAGGAGCTAGACACGTACAAGACGCTAATAGCACAGATGAACGAGTAAAGCATAATACATGGAAAGATTCTTCTAGTGGAGAATAAAAGCCACAAAAAGGATAATGCTCGCTATATGTAAATGCCACTCTTTCAACTCCCCGTGCCCCCATAGCCACGGATCCTTGCCAGTCGAACCAATTCGAATTACAACCTTTTGACACACTGCCAGTAATGACCCTTGACACCGTTGTCAACTTTACTCGTCCTCGGGGAGGCCTGAGAAGAGGCCAAAGCGCATGCGATGGCTCTGCATACATGTTAGCTTTCATGACTGACAAGATTTTGCGCCACGCCGAGAGGTGCAGCATGACCTGCTTCTGCAGAGCAGACCACGATACGACACACGATACGACACACGATACGGTCGAGAGCCACTTACAAAGGGAAGCTTGGGAATAATGACGGCCAAGACGGCCAAAAAGTTGATGATAAAGTAGGCAAGATCGTAGTGGGTATAATGGGTGCTCAGGAGAAAGAGCACAATAGGGACACTAAGTAGAAACTTTTTGGTGGGCGTGTATTGAGCACCGTTGTCGATTTGCTCCCACATGTTGAGGTTATCGAAGGCGCCACTATTGAATTCGAAGGGGACTCCTCGGACATAGTGGAACATGATATAAGAGCCGACCATGTAGGTAATGTTGGTCAGTGTCCACGATGTCTCCTGCGAGACTCCGGGAATGACGTCGTAAAAGATCTTGAGGCATGCTATCAAAACGAAATGAATGGTCCACGCTCCTATAGAGGCAGTCAGTATGTGGGCGTGACACGGGGATTCGGGGGGTTGATGAGGCAGCTAAGTTTGGCGTACCCTTTGCGTTGGTCCAGTTTGCATTGAGATTGGGAAGAGCAGCCTGATCAGAGATTTGCTCGAGCGTCTCGGGGGGTTCGTGATAGACCTGGAGGATGCTGCTGGAGCGTCTGCGACGGCCGGGGCTCTTATCGTCCATGTCGAGGTAGGTGCTACCAGAGCGAGGGGGGTTCGTCCTAGCGTCGTAAGAGACGGTGGGCTGAAGAAGAGTCGGAGAAGCCAGCTTGGCGGTTTTGACTGGGAACTGCGCAAGCCGCAAATGAGTCTCTCGTGGATCGTTCCGGGCGTGTGAGAACGAAACGAAGGACTCTCGAGCGAGTCGGGGAGAGTGGAGGGGAAATGTGTAGCGAACGGTGATGTCAAGTGACGCAGTGAAGTGGCGGGACGCAAAGAGTAGGCAATAGCTTCAAATTCCACTCTAACTGTCGGTGAATGGACGAGACAATTGACCAGTCGGATTTCGTCAGAGCCGTATTCGGGAATGGGTTCGAGGAGAATCCGGTACTGTCGGGAGCGCGGGCGTAATGTGAAGCGGGCGGCTAATGGGCTTTGTGGGATAATGTTTATGGGGATGGAAAGAAGATTCGGTAAAGAGAATGCGGAAGAGAAAACGAATGAACCAAGGAAAAGCAATGGTCGATGTTGAGGCAAGAGGAGGCTTGCGTGTGGCGAGGCGGCCTTGTGACAGGAAACAAGCAGTACGGGGCAGTAGTGGGCAGTAGTGGGCAGGCAGCCAGTAGGAGGCAGCAGGGACGGGAGCTTGCACCAGACTAGCGCAGGGACTTGTTGTCGAAAAGAGGTTTGTGGGTGGCTGCGTTATGATGGATGGAGATGGCTTGATAAATGGGCTAAAAGGAGCGGGGGCCGTAATAAATATTGACAATGATTATATTCAAGGACAGTGAGAAGAAAAAAAGAAAGGGTCGTCAGTCAAGGGCAACGGCCAAGGGCCAAGGCCATCGGATGGTCTGCGCTTGTGCAGCACTGCAGCACTGCAGCACTGTACGAAACAGTCTTCTGGTGGTGACTGCGCTGTAAACGGCTGGACGCTACCTACAGGTACCTACCTACTAACCTGGTACCTGTGCATACGGTACCTTAGTACCTATGGGCCCCGTCTGGAACCTCGCCAGCAGCCACATCAACTGTCGCACACTGACTCTCTTGATAAATGTCAGTAGAGGCCACGTTGGAGACAACGGCGGCCCTTATTTTTGATGCCATTTCGCTAAATTTTGCAAATAAAACATACCGTAGAATGTTCAAACAAGAGTCGCAGACTGACGCACATATGGCGATATCACCAAGTATTTTACCCGAGGCACCACACAGCCAGCCATCTGCGCCTCTTTCTCGCTTCCATGCACCAGCACATCACACATGCGCCAGCCTTCATCCACTACTTACCAGTAGAATGAGACTATTTACTGAGAGGTAGCATGACTGCCGCCGCCCCTGCTCCGGATGCACCCAGGAGGGGGCCAGAAAGCTTGTTGCTGCTGTTGCTGCTGTTGCTAACTGCAATGTTCTATAGTAGTTTGCTCTGGAAATCCCTCCCGGCTGGCAGTGCTCCTACTACCTACCCGTGAGGCATCAAATAAAATCGACAGTACAGCTTACTTTGTCCGACTTGTTCGATATGCCAAGGGAAAATGCCACGTGATTCATCTCCAATCCGCAAAACACCAACCAGCACGAGAACACGTCTCTTGGCGTTCACGTTCTCCCCATCTCCTGACTATCCTCTCCCTTTGCTAATAACTAACTTGCCCGTTCAAGCTCGTCGTCACTCGTCAACCCCTTTGCCCCCCTGCACAGCCAACCAAAGGTGGAGCCTATAATCAAGATGGAGAATCCAAATGTTGAGGCGGCATATTTAATGGTCTCATGGCTACAGAGTACTGAGTACGACAGAAATAATCCCCTTGCCAATCTTCTGTTGACATTGCCTTGAGCTGTAAATTGATACCAATTGCA
Source organism: Beauveria scarabaeidicola (assembly GCA_037289395.1). Lineage (NCBI taxonomy): Eukaryota > Fungi > Ascomycota > Sordariomycetes > Hypocreales > Cordycipitaceae > Beauveria > Beauveria scarabaeidicola. Next base: position 16,095 of record JAEIJG010000386.1, on the reverse strand, counting down.
GGCACTCAATAAAAACTCAAGGCGCAAACCTTGCTTCCAGTAACGATCGGGCCAGCGGTTTTGCTGCGTCGCGCGGCATCTAAAATTTACATGACAATAAAAGTGGTCGTCCATGATCTCTACAAGCCGAGGCCAGTCTTTTCGAATACGAGTTGCTGCAGTTTAGTTAGTTAGTTTCAGCACATCGGCTCGGGGAAACCTGGACCCGCTGCCGACCTTTTACCCTTTCCACTTGAGCTGTTGCTGCTCTGGCTTTTAATAGTGGAGCCTTCAATCTTGCGCTGATTCGACCATGATATTTTTCGCGTCGCCTTTTTTTTCTTGGTGTTGCGACAGTCGCATGCTCGTACATTCAGGACGTGTTACCTTGCTATTGCCGTCTTGCCTTGCTATTGTTTCCGGTTCTCAAGCTCACTACTGTCGTGTATCCGGCTGAACCGCAACGCAGCCGGCGCATTGACCTCTGATTCATTCGCGGCGCAAACGTCAGAGTATCAACGTCACATGAGCTACTGCCACCTGCAGCATCACATTCCCGATGGCCGCGGAAGAACAAATACCCGGCGATGTTATTAGCATGGGGGGGAGCGATAGTGAAGAAGAGAACAGCCAGGTCGGAAAGAGATCATTAGCCGATGTCGACGGCCCCGACGGCCAGGACGACCAACCCTCTCACACATCCAAGCGCCCCAAGTTCAGCCGCCCATCGCTCAGCAGCAACGCAAGCAAAGCTTCCGAGGAGGGCGAAATAGACGAGAGCCTTTCAAAGTCTATTGGCAGTCAATCCGGGCAATCAGACGGCCAGCTAGCAGCCAAGTCGTTCGTTCCCTCGGACCCGCCGCTGTTTACAACCGACACTGTCAGCTTGAAACTGCCGGCGCTGTCGCGAAAGAAGGAGGGCTCCTGGGTGGAACGCATCTCGGACTGGTCCACCGTTCTGTGCACAATCAATTTTGATTCCCTGGCCGACATCAAGCCCCCAACGGTTGTGTCCGCATTGGGCCAATACATTGACGTGCACAGTGGCCTGAAACCGCCGAAGAAGAGAACGGCCAAGCAGACTGTTCGCGCCATGGAAGAATCGGGCAAGATTGCCAACATTATCGCATTCGCAAAGCTACCACCACCTGCGCCGGCAAAGAAGGCAGACGACGTGGAAGATGGCGAAGTCGCCGGCTCGCCGGAATACGAGCCGAGTGAGGCGGCACAGGTGGAAAATGGCCAGCAGACCAACGGCCACGCAAATAACGTTGTGGCTACCGCAACGAATGGCGATTCTGTTTCCAAAGGAGAACCAACAGCGGAGCAACGTCGATACTTTCCTTCTGCGGAGAATGCGGCCGACATGTGTGTTCTGTGTGGCCGCAAAGGCCACGTCTCTGGCGCATGTAGCCACACGAAATGTAAATTCTGCGGAGAAACTGGTCACTGGCAATTTGCCTGCAAAGCCATTCAGGCTAGATGCGACAAATGCCGACAACTTGGCCACGACACTTCATCCTGCGTGGAAAAGCTGGCCCTCACCAAGGATGAGGGTTTGGCCTGTGCCTACTGCGGGATGGAACATCACCTCGAAGGCGAATGTACAGAGCCTTGGCGATCATTTCACGCCGAAGGAGATGTCGTGGTGCCTGTAGTTGCTATCCAGGCGTCCTGTGCGGTGTGTGGCTCACGAAACCATTTTGCGTCGGACTGTTCGCAAAAGGGCAGTCGACCATTCAATCCGTCATGGACACTACGAAATCGCGATCTTTTTATAGATGCAAAATGCGGCAATGAGTCGATTGAGGAGGCCGCTAGTCTGCACCTCGGTGCGAAACCAAACAAGGGCCGCCAGCAGGCCAAGATGCCACGCGGTCCTCCCTCACGGGCCATCAATGTGCACTATTCGGAGAGCGATGACTCTGATATGGACCTACTCAGCCACAGAGCAGCACCGCGACAGCAACGGCCGCCGCTGGGCCGCATGCAAATGTCAACTAACATCCAGATGCCTACGCTGGGAGGTCACGCCGTCCAGCCGCCTTTGCCACCAGGCCCTCCTCCACCCCTCCCTCCGTCGAGGTATCCTCCACCTCCAGGCGCAACCAGCTATGGCAGAAACGAGCGCGGGCCACCACCTTCACTGCCTCCGAAGCCGCCAGCTGCGCGGAACAACCGGGGGCCTCTGCCCCCTCCGCCCCCTCCGCCCAAGGGAGATGTACGCCGTGGCGGCTACAGCCGTGGACGGGGTGGTCCTCCGCGTGGCCGAGGCGGACGCGGAGGTGGAGGCGGAGGCGGCAGAGGACGAGGACGGCGATGATTGTGCTCGGAAAGGCACAGATGGCGTGTATCATTATCATGATTTAACATGGCGTGTAGAAGAGGGGCAAAAGGGCACTATCTAGGACCATTATTACGATACCCAAGAGCATTTACCAAATACAATTGGCTATATTTTATTTTTGACATACGAGTCCATTCTTTGCATGCTGCAAGTCTCTGCTGTGGATTGTCAGCTGCGCCAATATGAGCAGGATGTCTGGCTCCACGTCATCCGTTTCGCGGAGCCCATGGCCAAACTCCGGGGCGAAGCAGCAAGCCATGCGAATGGACTGGTGGGTAGAGCAGCCGCGTGTCCCGCAAAGGCCACATGTGGCTGCAGCGCGGTGAGCTTGTTTTCCTGCGGCTCATGTGGTCAAATGGGCCGCGATGCGCCGACTCGGGCAAAGTATATAGAGCCCACGACCTCACCCAGTTGCGTTGCGTGTAGATTCGAGGCTTCTATTCGGCTTGATTGAGTCCAGTCACTTGAAACAAGTGCTTGAAATGTGAATGAATCCTCGCATGAGGTTTTACTCTTTGGTCTTGTTTGGAGTTGGCAGCACAATCAACCACGGGTCACGGAGCTTCGCTACGGCGTGGTCAAGCAGTGCTAGTTGAAGGCCTCCTCGAAACTGTCAAAAAAGACTGAAGCTTGGTCGCGGACGCCGCAGAAGGAGGAATGTGATGAGAAGCAAAGGTGCGCATATTTCTCTCGACATGGCTCGCACCACGGCTGCCTCACTGGCTATCACGACGGCGTTGGGGCAAAGGGGGTGGTCGTCGGCTCATGGCAGGCCATCAACTGCCGTCTTCCCCAACATTCCATAAGAAAATCGGCTGCAGCGGGGTTTTTTCTTGTGCAAGGTCGGCCGGATGGCGCCACGCGCGGCGCGATGCGCGATCGGATACACGCGATTTCCCACCCGGCCCCGCGTCGAGATGCGCGCTTATGATTGGCCGCCAACGCGAAAACGCCTCGTCTCAGCAATTGGGTATCTCACGGCTTCAACACCTCGCGCACCCGTTTTTGCTTTCTCTCTCTTTTTCTTTCCCTCTCTGCAACCTCCACTCACATGCCGCGCGACGACCACATTCGGAAGCGTCCCGTTGGATGGCAGCCAGCTTTTTGACAGGCCCCTGTACGTACGGAGAGAAGAAAGAAAAAGAAACGCGCGAGGCCAAAGTCTCTGGCCCCAGTGTTCCGCCGGGCTGATTGGCATCGAGGCCACTTACACTGCGCAGACTACTGCACGAGGTTTCTTTTGCTTTGCTCACCGACCATTCAATGGCCAGTCTCCGCGGTGATGATGCTGCATTTTATGCCCTGCGGCGCTGGGGAGCGCATCGTGATCCAGTAGATGCGCGAAGCTCGCGCGAGCTCTCCTTCTGCAAGCCCACTGCTAATTTGCCCTAGGCTACTCAAGAAGAGTTTGTGGCGTGTTAGTCGTAGAATAAGCTTACCTTTGAGGTGGGTGGGTGACTGACTGCTTGTAGTCTTATGCAGGTTGGTGCAGGGAAAGATGCTTGCGCAGACGGGGGGATGGGAGGAAGAATTCAATCAGTTGAGGGACGTGGTCGGGATATATACCGACCGGCGGCTTCCCTTTCCAGGCGGCCACTTCTTGTGGCCTTGTTTCCTTGTTCTTTCAAGTTTGTTGCAACGACACTTGTCAATACTCAGCATTGATATCCGGCATTGACTCGACCAACACCAACTTGCTCTCACCTCTCAGTCACCCAAGCATCAACATCAACATCACCAACAGCACTTGCATGCTATTTGATCGCTCCATTCTCAATCACCCCCAGAGAGTCCCATTGGCTATATTCAACCTCCCACTGCCCTATCCAGCCCACCCAATGAGAACGATATGGCGTCTACAGAACAGCAGTTTCTCGCCCTCTGGAGAAGCGACCGCATCCAGGACGGCCTCCTCGCACACCTGTCCACCGGCGACGCCTGCGCCGTGCGGCAGTCGTCCTCGGCCTGCTGCAACCTGCTCACCAAGCGCCTCTTCACCCGCATCCACGTCACCTTTACCGCGAGTGTCTTCACCAAGCCGTGCCGCGTGGCTGCCCTTGGCCGTATCGGGCACCACGTCGAGCACCTCACCTTTTACCTGCCGCACTCGGACGCGACCTTTCTCCCGCCGCTCGTGCACCCGCAGACGGGCCGGGAGATTTCCTTTCTGTACACGCCGCACACGAGCATGGGCTCGGCGCTCACGCGGCCCAAGTACGCGAGCACCGAGCTCGGCGACATCCTCACCCAGCAGTACCCGCCGCTGTTCCACGCCGCAACCAACGTGCCCAGCTTCATCCACGCGCTGGCCCGCCTCGCCCGCATCCGCCACCTGACGGTCCGCTGTCCCGGCCAGAACCCGGCGGAGCGCTACCGCCGCGATATCGTCGACTACGCCCTCATCAGCCTGCGCATTGCCGTCGAGCGCGCCCCGCTGACCAACCTACACAAGCTGTCCCTCTCGTCGCTGCACCCCGCCGCGCTCAGCTACCTGCGCCACGTCAACGGCATCGGCAGCGTGCCGTCGGCCGGCCGCCGCTGGAAGCAGATTCGCAAGCTGCACCTGTCGGTCGAGGCGTGGGACTTTCGCAGCAGCGCCTCGCCGGGACTTGACCACCTCAAGATCATTGATGACTACATCCGCGGGCTGGCGCCGCAGCTCGAGAAGCTCTCCTTTTCCTGGATCGGTGCCAAGGGTCCATGTCCGATCGCCCTCGCGGCCGATCCGCTCTTTGCGCCGCCGCGCGCCTCCCGCAAGCTCTTCCACGAGGTCACCTCGCCCATGTCGCCGCTACCCGTGCGGCCCCCGCGCGCGCCCATCCACATGCCCGCGCTGCGGTACCTACAGATCCGCAACACGGCCATGAACGCGCCGCAGCTGCGTCGCCTCATCGGCGCCCATCAGGCGACGGTCAGGGAGTACGACTTTGACAACGTCTCGCTGGCGGACAATGGCCGCTGGGACGACGCGCTCGCGCCCGTCAGCGAAGAGCGCAAGTGGTCGCACAGCGGCCTCGTCCGCGCACCGAGCCGGTACAGCCTTGCCACGAGCGAGAGCGCGGACGACGAGCTGCCCAGCCCCAGCGCAGCGGTCGCGGCTGTCGGCCGCGAGCTGCTCAACATGGACGTTGGTGCCTACGGCTTCGACGACGACGAGAAGACGGTCATGGAGGAGCTGACTGAGGAGATGGCGGCCGGCACGCGCGAGGCGAGCACGGGCTTTACCACGAGGATCAGGAAGAAGAAGCGCTCCAAGCACCACCACCGTGGCCATGACCACGATCACCACCGCAGCAAGCGCAAGCACAGCAGAAGCGTTAGCGAGCCGGACCACAAGTCGACGCCGCCTCCGCCGCCCTCTCTGCTGCGGTCGCAGTCTTCCTCGTCGCAGCCGTCGTCTTTATCCTCCCCTATGCGCCTGTTCCGACGCCCATCCCATTCGTCGTCATCGTCACCATCGTCGCAGCGCAAGCTGTCGCTCGAGACGATTCGCGTAGCCCCCGTCACCCTCCCCGACCCATTCATCTCGCCGCCCATCCTCTCCTCGGACCCGCGGCCAGTGCTCCTCCAGCCCACTGTCTACGACCCCCACGCGCGGCACGCCGCGTTGTCGCCCGGCGGCGGCGGCGACGACGACGGCATCACCGCCGTGCAGCGCAACCTGGAGCAGGAGGAGGCGCACCGGCTGCTCGCCGAGGACGCGGCGGCGCGCGTCAGCGCCCTGCAGCGCGCCAAGGAGACCGTCATGACGAAGCTGACGCGCGAGTTTTTCAAGAAGCACAAGCCAAGCGATGGCGATGGCGGCGGCGGCGGCGGCGGCGGCGGCGGTCACTACGGCTACGACAGCGCGGGCAGTAATGGCGCGGTAGCGGCGTGCCGGTTGATGGCGGGCAGGGACCTCGTCGCCGGCAGCGGAAGCTACTACACGGGCAACAGCGACTTTGTGCTCGAGGACCGGTACACAATGGACAGCCAGACGGCCATGGTGCCGCTCATGTTTAGCCGAGCATGACGTGGATGTGACAAACTCGTGAGCGGCACGACAGAAACGCTTTCAATGAAGAAACATGTGATGAAAACCGATGGATTATTGCGACTGACGACCTCGAATGTTTGCACCCTTTCTTCCTACTCTTTTTTTTTTCAATATTTTTCCCCTTTCTTTCGAATGCACATCATTCCTGTCATTAACTTGTAATTTCCCAATTCTATGAGTTGTACAATCTATGTCGAATATATAAGCGCGCTTGCTATCCATACACTTGAAAACTACACCTTGACCCTCAAAATCTCTCTTTAATGACCGACTTCAACGCCCTGTGCGTAGTCTGCCACCTCATTTTGCACCCGTCAGCGTAATGTCCCTCCTCTTTCTCTCCACCTTGACCACCAGCAGCGCGTCATGTGTTGGTCGCAGTGCCAGTGTGAAGAGAGGCGTAGCCAACCTGCCAGGAACATGTTGTCGTCGAGAGCGTAACTGTGACTCGAGAGTTATACATTAAAGAGGTGGGTTTCGGATGACAACGCCAAGATGAATGCTGCCTGTCAGGATATTGCACCAACAATGTACGCTGTAGACGCGGATGAGCTACACTTACCGAATGCTAATCCGTTTACCAGGTCATGACGATTATTCTCTTCATATGCTAATTCTATACTGATAAATCGCTCAACAATCGTAGAACATTTTGAAAAACTCATTACCGACCCTTTCAATCAAACGTCACCTTGGAACCCGTGTGCTCAACCACTCTGCCCATCAGACGCGCTGTCTGAATATCCTCTGCGGTCTCTCCCTTTTTGTGCTCGTGCCGTCTTCCGTCGCTGCCGTCCTCGCGCGGCCCGCGCTGTCTGGCGCCGCCGTCGGCCGCGTCGGCCGGTCTGTCCTTGCCGAAGCGCTTCCTGTAGCGCGACTGGTCGTCCTCGGCCAGCTCGAGCTTGAGCGCGCGGCCCAGCATGCGGTTCACGTACCACTTGCGCGTCTTGAACCTTTTTTGCTGCTGCTGCTGGCCGCGCTTCTTCTTGGGCTTGTCCGCACCCTCGTCTTTTGCATCATCATCATCGCCGCCGTCGTCGTCGTCGCTGGTGTCGTCCCGGAAATCGTCCTCCGTCTCGACGGCCTCCTTGATCTTGACGAAGCCCTTGACGGCCCACGCGGCGGCTTCGGCCTCCTTAAACTTGACCCAGCCGTAGCCCTTGCACTTGCCCGTGTCCTCAAACGTCGCAATCTTGGCCCACTCAATCTCGCCGCACTTTTCAAAGTTGCGCCGCACGTCGTCCTCGGTCGTCTTGAAGCTCATGTTGCCGACAAAGATCTTGCGGCTGGCGTTGGGGTCCACGGCAGGCTTGGCGCCTTTTCTGTCGGCAGCGCCGCCATCCTCCCTCGCCTCGGACTCCTTCTTCGGGCGGCCCTCAAACGACGTCGAGTCCTTGATCAGCAGCCGGCGGCCGTGCCACTCCGTCTCTGACAGCGCAACGGCGGCGACCTTGCCGCCGAGGTCGGAAAAATCGACGTACGCGAAGCCCTTGTTGGTGGCCGGCTCGCTCTTGTCGCGGCCGGGCGTCTTGGACAGCGGCAGCTTCACGCGCGTAATCATGTCTCTGGTGAGGACGCCGCCCGAGTTGTCAATGAGCCACTGGCGCAGCTCCTGCGGCGTCACGGTGAAGCGCAGGTTGCCGATCCAGACGCCGTGCTCCGAGCGCGCCGCCTTGTCGTCCTTTCTATCCTTGTTCGTAGTCTCTTCGTCTTCGAGGTCGTTGTTGTCGTTGTCCTTTTTCGCTTTCGATGTCGCGCTCTTGCCCTTCTTCATCGCACGGCGGGCGCGCTTCGACGGCGGCTCGGGTGCCGCAAGGTCAACTTCAATCTCCTCGACATCGGCCTTGCGCTTCGCAGGATTCGTCTCGGGCGAGGCATCCACGGGGGACATTTCCTTGTCGTCGGATGACATTGTATCAATGCAGAAACCAACCACGACCTGAAAGGACTTCTATGTGCAGCTGATATGCCCAAGACTATTTCTGAAGAATAATGCCGGCTGATAACCCGCAAAGTTCTCAGTCGCCAGCACTTTGGCAGAAATTTTTCTGGGTCTGGTGCCGATAAGGCTTATCGTGGGAAGGGTCCTCGAGCACCTCGACGACCACCACTTGCGCCATTAATAGCTTAACAGTCACTTCTTCCTGTATTTAATGCAGTATGGGGAGCTCTAAAATAGACATGTGCTGATCTCATCACATTGTCAAATACTGATTGCACATTTACGGCCAGACCCAACAACTACTGCCCGTCAGGCAACTAAGTGTGGCGCCGGGGCGACTGTTGTGGCGGTACAAGAACATGTGGCTGATCGCAGGCAGTTTGTACATGCTTACAGTTCGCACCACTTATATCTTGGACCGCTTTTTAATTTACGGCGGACTACGGATTATAACGTCGGTCACCGGCGTTTTGAACGAACCCCCCTGTCAATTAGTCGGCTTAATTAGGTATAGCTCTGGTCAGTGCGTGCATAGAGCTAGGATAGAAAGGGATAAGTCTACATTAGCAAAATGGAGCTAATCTTATTCTAAGCTATCTAATTAGCTACTTTCGTACCCACATTCTATATTAGAAAGCTACCACACCTAAAAGCAGTTATTATAGTTAGCCAATTAGGACGCTAGAATCTCTTAGTGTGTGTGGACTTGGGCCACTTAATTGGCTTATTATCTGAATATTGATTGGTTGAATCTTGATTTCCTGGGGTTAGTGGGTTCAGAACCCACCGGTCGGCATGGAATAAAGTGCTCCCGGTAGGGTGTGACCCTAATGGATCTAACCGGATTAGGAAGGAATCAGCGCTGCCAAGCCGACCAATTAACAGGGGGGTTCGTTTAAAACGCCGGTGACTGACGTTAGGTGCCTTCATCTGAATTAAATTTCTTATGCATCTATCGTGTGGGCATTATTATGATCACGCCTAAGGCGTGTTATATAGGGCGGGTTACTAGGTAACTATTATAATCTTCTATTAGGGTAGAATTTATAGGTATCAGCTTATAAAAATATGAATAATTCTCTTATTACTAGTTTTTACTTTTTTTTTTAGTATTAATTTAAATAGTAAGTTTATAATATTCTTTAATATCTTTTATTGCAGGGTCTTTCTTCGCGCGGTCGGCTGCCTCGTGAGCACGCATTAATGCATCGTTCTCTGTCGGTCGCTGGCAGCCTCACTCTCGGTTTTGATCTAAAGAATGGCATGTCGGCACCTTTTTGACCAGCCATTAGAGTTAAATCGGGCCGCACGGGCTAAATTTAGTTTATATCTGCTACGTCCCTTCCTTGTCCATCGTTAGCCTGGCCTCGGGGCCGGTTAACGGTGAGCGGCTGATTCTGGCTGAGTTGCAAACCACACAGCCCTACGAAGTGCATAGCAGAAATAAATTCCTACACCATTTCTTAGCGTTATAAAATGGCCGGACGCCGATTTGGGCCGCGCTATACGGAGCATGCTGGAAGAGCCTTTTCCAGCGCGGCGTACGAAAAGGTGCCAAGTGTAGGTCGCTTGCAAAGCTCTATATTGAGCAACCACAGCACCATGGAGGAAGGATTGTAAAAGAACATGCAAAGTATGAACATTTTGGGATCTTGATGGATGTATGCTGTGTATAATGTACGCCTGCTATTAAAACCTAATTACCCAGAAAAAGAAATAGAATTCGTCCGTTTTTGTTACCAATGCACCGTGGTCTGTGGCCGAAGAAAACCGCTCCAGAAAACCGTATCAAATCATATCATCAGTAAACCAGAATGTTATAAGCGTGGCTCATCGTGATCAAGCTTAGACACGAGGGAAGGAATGTCGTCCACCTGAGCCTTGCCGACTAAAATATCGTTAATGGCGGTAAAGAGCGGGTAGTCGCGGAGTCTATCGCGGGTGGACAGGAAGCTATGCACCTCAAAGGCAGTGAGCGTGCCCTGGAGTTTCTGACCGTTGAGCTCCTGCTTCTCGACCTCGCTGACGGAGAGGCCCTTTTCAATAGCCTTTTTAGCGCAGCGAAAGTTACGACCGCCAGAGGACGAGGTAATAAGATCAGCAACGCCAGCCGAGGTCTCGGTAAAGGTGCCCGTCTGGACCGCCTCGCCAAAGAACTCCTTGCCGAAGCGCACCATCTCCATAAGGCCGATACGCATGATGGCGGCTTTAGCGTTATCGCCCCAGCCGCGGCCCTCGACGAAGCCGGCGGCGAGGGCCACGATGTTCTTAAGGGCACCGCCGAGAGAGACACCAGCCACGTCAGAGACCATCTGGACGTGAAAGTAGGGGCGGTGAAAGAGCTTACGCAGGCAGTCGTGGTCAAGGGGGGGATACTCGGCGGGGACGGGGGTGAGCTTAGACTTAGAGGTGCGGCCGCGGGCGTCCTTGTGGGGGATCTGGGCGAGGTCGACGGTGCCGACGCTGGGGCTGGCGGAGCGCGGGGTCGGGGCACGCGAGTTATCCATGGTCGGGGGGTCGTAGGCAATGGTGGTCTCAGACCACTTCTCAGCGGCAATCTCATTAGCAATATTAGCGCCGCTTAGGGCGCCAACGTAGATATCGAGGTCCTCGCCAATCCACTCGCTAAAGAGGCTAACGCCGTCGGCGGAGACGTTAACGCCTTTAATACAGCTAATACCGCGGGCATAGGGCAGGATTTGGCCCTTAAGCTGGTTGCAGACGTTGTGGATGAACTGGTGGGGGAGGTTGAAGATAAGAATAGTCGAGTCCTTGACGGCGTCGAGAAGGGAGGGGTTGGCGATGAGGTTGTCTGGGAGGGTGATGCCGGGGAGGTATTTGACGTTTTCGTGGTATTGGTTGATGACGGTGGTGAGCTTCTGGGGGGAGGAGCCGGGGGAGGGGGCGTGCTTAGAGTCGGAGGGGATCACGACGTCCTCCTCAAACACCCACATCTGGACCTGAGGCTCAAAGAGGTCCTTATAGAGCTTAGCATTTTCGGCGACGATTTTAGAAATGGTCGAGCCCCTGAGAGGTCAGCGGAGGGTGGCAGAGACACGGGAGGAGAGCAGGACGAACCAGTTTCCAGATCCAACGACAGTCACCTTGTGCTTCTTGCCGTGGCCTCCAAGAAGCGCGACGCCCGTCATTTTGCGTATCGGTGTGGGAAAGGAGGAGCAGAAGGAGGAAGAGGAGGAGGAGGAGGGGTATCGAAAAGTGTTGAGGCGGACGGTGAGGCGGGGTTGGAGTCTAGGCAACGGGCGCAGAGTTGCGAATTGCAGCATACAGGTGGGAGGGATAAAGAGATGGGGAGAAGAGGCAATTGGCCAGTGAGGAGAGGCGGGCCACGACGAATAAATAGATTTGGTGTGGTGTTGAAATGGCCAAGCTGGAGAAGAGGCTGAGAAAAGGCCGTCGGTGTAGTCGTGCTTGGGTGCTTGGCTCTTTTTTTTTGCTGGGATCAATTCCCCCCACAGAGCGAAGGCCACGATAAGGCTGATAAGGAAGGCTTTGGAGCTGAGGAGGAGCGATTGGCTTGTGAAGAAGGGCGCCGAGGACTGGCTGCAAGAGTGAGAATATGATAAAAAATGAATCAGAAATAGCGACATTTGAAAAATAAAAAGAATTAAAGACAGAAGAGAAAAAAAGAAAGAAAAAAAGAAAGAAAAAAAAGCCCCCCCTCTCAGTAGCCCTCTACAATGGAACACATCTGCTCCTGCTGCTGCTGCTCCTGCCTACAGCTAGCGGTTGCTGCAGCGGCCACATCCACTGTAGCCCGCTGAAAATCCCCCCCTGCAGATCGCGGAAGCAACTCCCCTGCCACTTGTCCGTGCGCGCACTTGAGATGAGATGTTCTTTGAGATTCGAATATGCAGAAAACAGAATGTGCCCACGTCTTCTCACGTCTTGGCATTATTGGGCTGCTGCCCTCCGTTGGCCGTCGCCAAGCAAGCACTGCTCTTCATTCCCCCGCCATCACAGACCCAACACATGCCAAAGTCCGTATTTGGTTTCAAACGGAGGAAAAAGCCGCGGTATCAAGCTGCTGCATGCTCTCAACAGAGATTTTCATGCTTCCAGCGCGTCCATACATCGGGCCCCTGAGCTGCTCGGCGACGAGCCCGAGCTCTCCACGCCACGCCGAGATGCGAGGAACTTGGCGCCGTCTGTCACATGCCATCTTGACGGAACTGCTGTAAGAAGCCTAAATTTGGTATCTGGTGGTGGGCCGGAATCCCCTTGCGGAGCGCTATAGCCTATAAAACAGCTTATAATCGGCTTTTTATGGGTTCCGATCTGGGTTCGCTGTTCAGCTGCAACGGCCTTTATCTTGCCCTCCGATCCTGGCAGCAATGCGACGGCCCGCTGTCCAACACGCCCGTCACGTTTCTATTTCCTCTTTCCACGTTTTCCAAACGAGTTGGCATGTGTAGCAGCACGAAGCACCCTGGATCGGCTCGAGATTCGCCATGGCGAGTACAATCAGCACAGTGTAATACAAGGCCAACAATACCTCAATGACACTAGTCATCTACCCAAATACGAATCGCACATCGAAGTCAGGTATACAGTGTCACAACGTTACAGACAATGTGCAAGTTAGGCCAGACAGACCTCATAACTGAGACTTCAGGATATGCCCCTCGTACAGTTCACCCCATGAATCGTAGTTGAGGCTGGCGTCGGTCGGCTCCAAGGGCCCTCGCAGTTTCAGGATGTCACCATCACGAATGCAGGCGTGCAACACGTCTTCGCCGGTGTCAAAGTCGTCGCGAATCCGGCGCTTCACGAAGCGGCACATGACCGGTCGCTCATGTCAAGCATTGAAAGGGGAAAAGTGCAGAAAGCCTCAACGGCTACCCGCAGCAGTGGAGTATGCAACTCAGAAACCAAGGCAGCAACGAGTCTATAAAAAGCGACCGCCGCTGGGACTCTCACGGCTGGGAAACGGTCACACGTATGCTGTGAATAGCTTGTAGATTTGCGCTCTTTGACGGGCGAACGCTTGATGTCGTAGGGATACTCTCATGAGCGGCGAGGATGCTTGCAGTTGCGGATGCTAAAAATCCGCTGATGTCGTGATGATAAAAAGCTATCTATGATGTGTGTTTCTGCTGCTCAATTGCGATGAAAAGGAAAATTGAATCAATTCAGGCATGAAATCAGTGGATTGAAAACCAGGAGGATCTGCTAATAACCCTCCGCCGTTGGAGTTTACACTTGCCACAGGACGCTTCGACAATGGACAAGCAAACAACTACAATGGGCTTTTCATCATACACTCATGGGCAAAATGGGCTTCCCGTTTCGGTTAAGTATTAATAACGGCTATATCCTTTGGTACCCGCGTGCCAGCCAAGAACCAGGCATATGGCCTGCTGGTAGCGCATCTGCAACGCATTCTCACCTCCGTCATAAAAACGCCTTGTTCTGGGCTACAATGTCTTAGCAATTGGGTTATCTCTGAGCTTACGAATGATGAGTTAAATGATCAGAGGCGTAGTTAATAAGTAACTAGAAGGTATAAGGTTTTAAGTAATATATTCTATATTATATATAGAGAATAAAAGGAAAGAACCTTAGGGAAAAGGTACCTAGTTTTATATATATATTAAGGTATATAGTAAGTATCTTTTCTTTTTATAGGTTTCTAATTAATAATTAAAACTATAATACCTTATTAGTTATTATAACTTATATATATTACTCTTACTATAGCTTTAATATACCCCTTAGCTAAGGCTATTATTTATAATAAAGACTATATTAAAGATAGATTTTATAATATTAAGGTTTTTTTTTTACTTAATTAAGTTTTTAAATAATACCTTAAATAACTATTTATATATATATAAGCCTAATAATAATATCTTAACCTCCTCCTTTTTACTAGCTTATAAATAACTATATAAGTACTTAAGTAAAAAAAATATAAATAATAAGTTTAATATAAAATCTATAAGCTTTCTTCTTATATATTATTTTCTTTTTCTTCTAATATTATTATATATAATAACTTATATTAACTTAATTCTTAAAAAGTCTTTTTAAGGTAAATAAACTACTAGTATTATATATAGTACTATTACCTACTATAAAGAGGCTCTATAGCTAGCTATAAAGTATAAAGCTTATATTATATATCTTTTACTTACTAGCTAAGTGCTTAACTAATCTTTATATAGTATGCCTATAACCTTACTACCGTCGCCTTTAACGTCCTAGAAGAGAAGGAGGAGGAAGAGGAAGAGGAGGAAGAGGAGGAAGTTAGGCTAGGGATAGATACCCTATTTTAAGACTAGGTCTAGGCCACGTCTACCGCCACCGCTACTAATATTACTACTACTACTACTACTAACGCCGCTAAAGATAGTAAGCCCTAGCTAGGCAAGCTATACTCTATCCCTTATAATAGGTATATACGCTTATACCTAGCTAGTAAAAACCTAGTTAAGTAGGCTAATATCTACTAAGATACTATTAGTAGTAACTCTAAGCGTTACTAGTATTATTTTAGTAAATATATATATTATTTTTTATATATTTTTATACTTAAATAATTATTTTAATAACTACTAATATTAATACTAGTAATCCCTAAGTAGTGCTTTTTACCTAAGCTCTATAGACTTTAATTAAAGTAAAGACCTATAGAAGTATAAGTCTTAATTATCTAATACTTTATTAGAATAACTACTAATTATTTATAGTATTAAGGTAAGTACTATAAGGCCTTATATCTTATTTTTAAGTTATTAGAGAATTACACTAAGAGGTATAAAGATATATTTTTAGGTCTAGAGGCTAAGGAGGAGGTAGGTAATACTAAGTTACTCTATAAGTGTATTTTTACTATTTTTAGTAAGGTAATAGATAAAGTCCTACTAGAGTAGGTGTTTTTTATAGACTAAAAAGCCCTTTTTAATATATTATTTAAATAAAAGAAATCTAGTTACTACTTCTTTATATATTAATTACTTACTTACTTATAATTATTCTTTTTACCTCTACTATACTTATATAGGCTTTTTATAATATAAATAGTTACTTAGATAGGTTCTTTATTAGCCTATCTATAGATATATCTTTTATTATTATAAATATTAACTTAAATTACTTACTTAAATATTTCTATTTAAGCTAGAGATTATATAAATTAATATACCTAAAATATATATTTATATATTTATTTATAATAATAACTAATTAAATTATCTATTAATTATTATAGAATATCTTATATAGTACTAGTAATTATATATATATAAGAGTAAATAGTCTATATAATATAAGTACTTCTTTAGCTATATAAGATAAAGCTAAAAGCTTAACTTCTATAGTTAAAGTTATAATAGTTATTTAATATAATAACTTCTAGTTAATTAGTCTACTATATAAGAAGATAATATATTTTTATATTAATTAGTATATTATAAGGTTATCTATAAAAAATATATTACTTATAATTATAATAATATATACTTTATTATTTATTCTAAAGTATAGTAATAATTCCTTTATAGTATATAAATACTATATAACGTAAATTACCACACTTATATAAGTAGGCGATAGATTAGTAAGAAACCTATATAAGAAGGAAATAGCAAAAGTGATATTAATTTATACTATAACTACTATATATAATAGCGAGCTAATAATCACTTAATAGTCCTTTATCTCACACTTTAGAGCTTTTCTCTCTCCCTTTTAATTATTAGAAGGACTAGTCTAATAATAGTATTATCATTAGAGTTATTATAGTCTAGGTTAATAAACTCCTAGGCGCTA
>JAEIJG010000385.1:0-30263 GCA_037289395.1 Beauveria scarabaeidicola | reverse complement strand
TTTATATATTAAAAAATAAGACTTTTTAAGTTAAAATTATAGTTTTTAGAAGTTAATTAAATAAAAGAAATATCTAAAAAAAGTTATATTTAATATATAGAAACCTTATCTATTTATAGATTTTATTATATTTAATTTATAATTTTAGCTTCTTTAGTTCTAGTTTTATTTAATATAATACCTCTTATACTATTATATAGCTAGCCGCGAGTGTATGGTGGCCGCCACTGTATCCAGCACCCAATAGCGAATGCGGTGGGTGCGTGGCACGTGTAGTCAGTCAGTTAGGTTGCCGTGTTAGACGAACTTGTCGAAGCGTGGCTTGATTCACATGTGCATAGTCGCGTGCAGTGTAGCACACGCATGAGCGTTGCTGTTTGAGCTGTTTGGCCATACTTGTTGTATTGTGGTAGATATTGGTGGCAAATCGGAACGCCTGTTGCGGATAATGGTCCCAAAGCATACTCATTCATGTCTTGCCTTGGGAGTTGCGCCTCGCTGGACAGACTTTGATCTTGGCGACGTTTTCGCAATGCAAGGTTGCATTGTACAAGAGAATAATCCGTATCGACGTGTTTATTGCAAGTGGCGGACCTGGCTTGTCGGGTCATCTGGTTTGCGTCGACAACGATCCACTCACTGCCTCCGCCTCTCGCCAGAAGGGACAATCAGTACTGTTGATTGGGCCAAGTCTCTCCACGTCGGATACCAACGATGAAGCAGCTGCCCAGCTTGGCTAGTGCAAGGCACAGGATTCGCTTGCTGGTTTGTGCAGATGTCATTTGTCCCAGGGTGTCTGTATGGCGCGTCCAGCCTCAATTGCTTCTCTCAAGGGATCGACCCAGCCCAGCATGCTATGCTAATCAGCGACGATAGGCTATAATTCTCCCGGCAAGACGACCAAGCGCCGTTTATCAGCAATATTTATTATTATTAGACAAACTCTGTAATGTTCGGTTTGTACGGAGTAAGTTCGCAGGCATAGCCGGTGCAGTTTGTAACTTGCAGCCACTGGGCCATAATAAGCTCTTGGTGGTGGAAAGTCGACAACAGAAAATACCAATAATGAGACACAGTGTGACCTACCACTACTATAAACTTGCGTATCTTCTTGGGGCTGGTAGGTGTGTCGCACAATGTTGACCTTTTGCCTTGATTGGGTAACGTAGCCAGGAGTTGACCTCTGCAGTAGCTATGAAGCTACGGATTACTTGTTTCCAAATACACAAAAACAATCCCTGATAGTTCCAAGAAACAGGCACGACTCAGGCGACTCAGGCCTTGATACTGCACATGCCAGCGAGGACGCTTCTAAGGGGGTTGGGGAGCTGGGCTGAAACAGCGCTAACCTACCTCTTTAGCTGCACATCTCGGCAATGGCATGCAAGTTGCAACAAGGAGAGCCGAGACCCTGCGACTGGTGTCAGCTTGATGTTGCTGCCATGTATGGATTGGCCTTCCGTGCTCCATTACTTTTATTATTAACATCCAAGCCACAAGGACCAAAGACGCTCCACGAATTCCAAGTAAATAGGACCTGCTTTCTTTGGGAAAGAGCCAAGAACTCCATCAGCCCAGCCCACGGCGCTGCCCTGGCCTGGTTTAATTGCGTCCGGGGGTACGGATACAAAGTATTGACTGGCGATGCCTCTGGCAGGAGGGGGCCAAGTTTTCTCGGCACATGGGCAAACACTGCCAAAAACTGATGTGAAGTGCCGTGCATAATATTGCGAGTTTTGGTGCTGGGGTAATGTATTATCTACCCAGTAAGTTGGTGACTTGGCGCCACGGCCTGTCGGGGAGTACCAGTACCTACCTACCTTATTACTGACCTGGTCTTGTAACTTGTTTGGCAAGTCCTTGGCGCTCCAAGACATGACTGAGGTTACTGACCCGTAACTGCTGACCAATTTCCACACCAGAGTACGGATACAGAGTAGCTAGAACTCGCCAACTCGCTACCCCTGGTGGTAGAGCCTCCAATGTCTGTTTCGTAGCTGCAGGCATGATGGGCGACAGGCGAGAATCGAGGACCGAGTTTGTTTCTGCCAGATTCAACCCCAGACATGAAACGGAATACACGCCGTATTGGGCCAATAGATGGATTCGGTACCTGGCTGCTGTCGTAGAGCGGCCCGCAT
The DNA here is from genome assembly GCA_037289395.1 of Beauveria scarabaeidicola. NCBI lineage: Eukaryota > Fungi > Ascomycota > Sordariomycetes > Hypocreales > Cordycipitaceae > Beauveria > Beauveria scarabaeidicola. Next base: position 28,122 of record JAEIJG010000385.1, on the reverse strand, counting down.
GGATGTGGCTGCTGGTGCGGGGGCTCCGCTTTCTGAATACGCTACGCGCCCCGACGAATGTCAAATGAAGCGACAACAGAGAACAATGGGCTGGCTGGCTGTCTACCTAATAAGGTAGGCTTTACAGGCTTTATTACAGGCTTTACATGCCATTCCGATGGTCTTTGCGGTATTTGACCGCAGCTTATAATGCATCGGCTCCCTCTCCATATCATTCCCTCTTCGAGAATCTGTAGTCAACTCTCTTTTGACCTCTACCTCTCACAACATCTTTGTATTTTCTGGCCAACTACAGCACTGCCGTCTCATTCTTTCTCCATTTGCTTTTTCTTTCTTCTCCCAAGCACTTGCAACAGTTTCTCTCACGTACATATTCTGCGTCTGCTAAACAGCTGCGAGTTTGTCCCAGTACGCGCCGCCTTCAGATCAACATCACCGTGTAAGACGTTGTGCGCCCACCTGACACACCATGCGGGCAAGTGCCTCGATAAGAAGGATGCAAGTCCGTCATAGCCTCTGACTAGTCATCTTTGACTAGCCCATCATGGTGTCGTTGACGAGTCCAAGTTGAAGACGGACTGCTGACCTTTGCCCCACCATCGTGGGAGTGGCAACCATCAACGAACAACTGACTTACAGCTGGCAGGCAGTCGCTTGCCAGCTGGCGCGTTGTAGCCCCAGCCACCTTCACTGCTTTTCAAATAAATCTTTTTCCTCCGTCCACCACAGTTCCTATTGTCCTACTTGACACTCTGCACTGCATCTTCTGCCCCCCCTCCCCCCCCCCCTTGCTTCTTTTCTTCTGCACGTCTTGCTGCCGCTTGCTCCTTCGTCCTCTGCACAAGCAACTGACACCGACTCTCGAACTAGACGCGTCTTTTCTCCAAGTCCGTCACCATGGGTCTCGGATCGATCCTTACGGCCTCTCTGCTGGCACTGAGCGCCTTTTCTCCAGTCTCGGCAGCGCCATCCTCTTCCACCGACGGTCTGGAAGCCCGCACCGACTCCAATTGGTGGCTCTCCCGCATCGAGCGACATGGTTCCGTCCCCAGCAACAGCAACTATACAGTTTTCCGCAACGTCAAGAACTACGGCGCCTGCGGCGATGGCGTTACTGATGATACCGTTGCCATTAATGCTGCCATCTCAGCTGGTAACCGCTGTGGCCGTGGCTGCGACTCCAGTACCACTACTCCTGCCCTTGTTTACTTCCCACCTGGAACCTACGTCGTGTCGAAGCCTATAATTCAATACTACTACACCCAGCTTGTTGGTGATGCCATCAACATCCCTACTATCAAGTCCTCGGCCAACTTTCAGGGCATTGCCGTCATCGACTCCAACCCCTACGCCGACGGCGGCCGCAACTGGTACACCAACCAGAACAACTTCTTCCGCCAAATTCGCAACTTCAAGATCGATATCACTGCCCAGGGCAAGTCTGCGGGAACCGGTCTACACTGGCAGGTCGCTCAGGCCACTTCTCTTCAGAACATCCAATTCGACATGATCAAAGACAAGAGCAGCGACAACAAGCAGCAGGGCATCTTTACCGAGAACGGCTCTGGTGGCTTCATGTCTGATCTCACCTTCAACGGCGGCAATTTCGGTGTTTGGTGGGGTGCTCAGCAATTCACCACTCGCAACCTAAAGTTCAACGGATGCCGCACCGCCATTTATATGAACTGGAACTGGGCCTGGACCTTCCATGGCCTCGACATTGACAGCTGTGATATTGGTCTGGACATGTCTAGCAACGACCAAGACCAGCAGCAAGTCGGTTCCGTTATTGTCCAAGATAGCGTATTCTCCAACACCCCTGTTGGAATTGCCACTCGCTACAGCACGGCCCAGAACGGCACCAGTGGCACATTAATTGTCGACAATGTCGATTTCAGCAACAACTGCCCCGCCGCTATCAAGAACCCCCGGACCAACGACACCATCCTCAACGGTAACACCAAGGTCCAGTCTTGGATTCAGGGTCGAGCCTACAAGGGCAACAGTGGTAGCGCCGTCCAGGCCACCCAGAGCCCCGTTCCGAAACCTGATGCGCTCCTTGATAGCTCTGGTAATATCTTTACCAGGTCCAAGCCCCAGTACAACAACGTCGATTTCTCCAAGTTTGTTTCCGTCAAGTCCAAGGGAGCCAAGGGCGATGGTGTCACCGATGATACCGGCGCCATCCAAGCTGTCTTCGACAGTATTGGTGGCGACCAGATTGTCTACTTTGACCACGGCAACTACGTCGTTACAGACACCGTCAGAGTTCCCAAGAATGTCAAGGTTGTTGGTGAAATCTGGCCAGTCATTTTTGCCGGCGGCAACAGCAACTTCCAGGATCAGAGAAACCCCAAGCCTGTCTTCCAGGTCGGTAACCCCGGAGATGTCGGTACTGTTGAGATGCAGGATATCATCTTCTCTACCATGGGTCCCCAACCCGGCGCTATTCTGATGGAGTTCAATGTTGCTGGTCAGGACAAGGGCGCCGCCGCGCTTTGGGACGTTCACTTCCGCGTCGGTGGTTTCGAAGGAACTAAACTTCAATCCAATCAGTGCTCCAAGAACCCCCTGCAACTTGCTCCTCCTAAGCCTGAGTGTATCGGTGCTTTTATGCTCATGCATATAACTTCTCAGGCGAGTGTTTACTTGGAAAACGTTTGGTTCTGGGTTGCCGACCACGAGCTTGACAGTGGCGACCATAACCAGATCAACATTTACAATGGACGCGGCGTTGTCATCGAGAGCACCAAAGGTGCTTGGTTCTGGGGAACTTCTTCGGAGCACAACGTTGTGTCCAACTACCAGATCACCAACGCCAAGCTAGTCCACCTGAGTCACGCCCAAACCGAGACTGCCTACATGCAGGGCAACCCTGATTCCAAGGTTCCCTTTGAGTACAATGCCAAGTACGGCGACCCCGATTTTTCGAACTGCACTGGTCCCAAGTGCGCCAGGACATGGGGCATCCGCGTTGTTGATTCGAGCGATATCCTTATTTACGGTGCTGGTCTTTACAGCTTCTTTGATAACTACGACCAGAAGTGTGTCGACGGAAATAACTGCCAGGACAATATTGTTGACATTCAAAATTCTAACGTTCATATCTTCGGCCTCGCCACCAAAGCCAGTATCAACATGGTTACTCTCAACAACCAGCCCGCCGCTCTCGACAAGGACAACAGAGGTAGCTACTGCGCCGCCCTGGCATTCTTCTCTCCCTAGAGGGGTGATGAACATGTCCCGGGCGGACCCAAGACCGGGCCCAGTAGCAGCGCCGAGCCACAGTCCACTTCCTTCAATACTCCGACTCGTACATCTTCAACTTCGACAGTAAGCGCTTACACCAAGTCGCCTTCGACGACCACTCATTCTAAAGTGCTCGAAACGACAGTCATCTATACCACCACACTGTACGTAACTGCGACTGTCACAGTCTAAGCCTCGCACGCCCATTTGAGGACTACGGCGCGAGAGTGTTTGGTGCGAGAATATCCGAGCCCTTTCAGGGCTCAGTGCGATAGTCTGAGACGCTGCAGGTGATCATTTCTGTCCTTTCGTTATCTTCTCTTCATTGGTTCATTTTTTACATTTGTCTATTGTTCCATATTTACAAGACGTTTACCTGCCCGGGAAGCAGGGCAAGGATGCCTCAGAGCTCGGTAGCTAGAAACTTGAGACTGATGGAATAAATTCGATAGAATGTTTGTGATTCTTTGATGAGTGCTTTGATCGTAACCTAGAGACTCGGGTTCGTGAAAGTCGTGTGCCATCCTTTGACATTTCATCTCGTTCAAATGCAGGTGTTGGCAAACTTTTCGACGCCGGTACGCTATAACGCAGCGGCAGTGTATATACTGCCATCGAGTCTAACACTAGGGAAATTGTTCCGACTCGATATGTAATCTTTCTCGGTAGTGCTCCGAGTATGGGTAGAGTGGCTAAGATTGGATGCTGCTGCAACAAAGCGACACCAGAGCAGCAGCATTCAAGACCGAGAAAACTCGGGAGTCCTTCGGACTGTGGAATAAACATTGAGCCAATCTTCAAAATGATGGTCGAATACCTTCTCCCGATGGGCTTCCCGTTCGCGATCGCGGCCCGGTGTGGCGCAGAGCGAAGCTTCCAGCATGCGCCACACTCAATCTGGCGCTAGCCACATTGGCACCTCCCACGTCATAGGAAGGCAACAACTGTCAATAACTGTTAACATGACCAAGTTTTGTCTTTCAGAAGCTACTTTTTGCACACCTCATCTCCTTCTGCTTCACGCCACAACCCGAGCTTCACATGTCGTCTCACTAAAATTGATCCTCCCCCCAAAGTAGGCCAGATAGATTGATATCCGAGGCGCAATGCCTGCCACAAAACGAGCTGGAAGAACAGCCGCAAACGCTCCCTCGACAGCCGACACCACGACCACCGCCGGCGGCGGCATGACGTCCGCGGCGCGGCGCACCTCGCCCTTAATCCCGACGCCCGTCGAGCGGCTCGCGCTGGGTCTCTTCCCGCTGCTTCTCATGTTTGGCTCGCTCTTTGCGCTGCTCTCGCCGGACACGCGCGCGCTGACCTACGACGCGGCCACGCAGTCGCACCGGGCGGCCGACGGCTCCGCGGCGCCGAGCTATTTCGCGCGCAAGTCGAACCTCTTCAACGTCTACTTTGTCAAGCGCGGCTGGGGGTGGACCACGGCGGCGCTGCTCGCCTTTGTGTTTCTGCACCCGGCGGTTGCGGCGCCGCGGGCGAGGGCCCGGGCGGTCGCGCGCTGGGCGGCGCTGACGGCGTGGTGGGCGCTCGTCACGCAGTGGTGCTGGGGCGCGCCGCTGATTGACCGCGGCTTCCGCTGGACGGGCGGCCAGTGCGACGTTGCGGCGCTCGAGGTCGTGGCGGGCACGGCGGACGCGGCGGAGGTGCTGACGGCGGTCGCGTGCAAGGCCGTGGGCGGGAGGTGGCGCGGCGGGCACGATATTTCGGGGCACGTGTTTTTGCTGACGCTCGGGTCGGCGCTGCTGATGCACGAGGTGCTGTGGCCGCTGGCGCGCTGGGCTGGCTGGCGAGCGGAGGAGCGGTGCGTCGTCATGGGCGATGGCGCGCTCAAGGGGGCGGGTGTCGAGGCGGACAGCGCACACGCCGCGGGCAGAGAGGCAAAGCCGACGGTGTTGGGGTACGGCGGCAAGTTTGCGCTGGGTGTCTTGGGGCTGAATCTGTGGATGCTGCTCATGACGGCCATTTACTTCCATACGTGGTTCGAAAAGGTATGTATGGTGTGGCGGCGGGGTCGTCAGTACTGGCCTTGCGGGATAACTGACCCCCTGTGTATAGTTTACTGGACTTTTCACAGCCTATGTCGCGATATACGCCGTCTATTTTGTGCCGCGATTCGTTCCCGCGCTACGGCAACTCGTTGGGGTTCCTGGAATTTAAGAATGACACTGCCCGGGGCGGGAAGTGGGCGGTCTTCTTGCATGTGGCTTGGCGTACGGATTCAAAGTTAGTATAGAACATACATACCTGATGGGCGACTTCATGGAAGCGCAGTTGTACGGCCTTGAGGCAGTATGGCTACTCCCTACCACTAAATAGAAGTTTATAAAAAATATACATAATTACTCAAAATGTCCCTGGAGACATCCCCAAGTTGATAGGTTTAATTGACGGGTAGAAATTTTGCCAAACCGTTCCACCTTTTGCTTTTGCGTGATAATTGCTGTTCCTGGTGTTATGCCGCCCCACCGCATCGTCGACTTCTACTCTACTCGTGCTAACCCGATCGCTGACGTCTCACCTCTTTTTGGCAGCCAATGCTCTCGATGCAAAGAAACTCTTCCTTGTTCCGATGGCTACCTCTCTCAATGTTCCCGCCCGGCTTCCCGAGCTCATCAAAGCCGCTTTTGCCAAGGCCCTCTCCAACGGCGATCTCTTTTACTTTGCCACGCACGCGCAAGATGTGCGCGTAGGCGCTCTCACCGTAAGCAATCACTGTCAATCACTGTCTTAAAAACACGAGATTTTTTAACCCGCCAAGCTTGGTCTACAAAATTTCTTGCCTTTTTTTCTTTCTTTCTTCCCTTTTTTTTTTCACACAGCTAATCGCTGTTGTGAAACAAGTTTCAATTGCGCTTCTCGCCATCTCTCGCCAACAAACCCAAGGCGCCGCCTCCTCCCAAGCGCGAAACCGCTCAAGCTACGCCGTCCAAGCCGTTTGACCCCTTTGCGTACACCACGCCGCCGCCGCCGCTCTTTGTCGGCGACGTCGGCCCCGCGCACTTTCTCGTGCTCAACAAGTTTGCCATTGTGCCTGGGCATTTCATCCTCGCGACGCGGGCGTTCAAGCCGCAGACGGACGTTCTCGAAGCCGACGACCTGCACGCCACGCTCGCCTGCCTGCGCGCGTACCAAGAGGCTTCGCCAGCGCCGCCGTCTTCTGATGATGGCGAGAACGGCGCGCTGTTTGCATTCTTCAACGGTGGGGAGCACTCGGGCGCGAGCCAGCCGCACCGTCACATCCAGATGCTGCCCATGGCGGCGATGCGCGAGGGCTTGCCCGCGGACAGCGCCTGGCGGGTGCTGGCGACGCAGCTAGACGGAGAAGGAGGAGGAGCGGCGGCGCCATTTACGACGTTTTCGCAGAGAATTACGCTGGGCACCTCGCAGGAGGAGCTGCACGCGGCATATCTGCGGCTGTATGCGCAGGCGGTGCGCGCTGTCAAGGGAGAGGAGAGCGAGGTGTCGACGACAGGTGAGGCGGCGATTAGCTACAACCTGGCCATGACGAGGGACAGGCTGGTGCTCTGCCCCCGACGCGCAGAGGGCGACGTGGTGCGAGACCCAGACACGGGGGACGTCGTGGGCGAGGTCTCGCTCAACGGCACCATGCTGGCCGGCACGGCGCTGGTCAAGACCGAGGCGGAATGGGAAGCCCTCCGCAAGAACCCGCGGGCGCTGACGACGGTGCTCAAGAGCGTGGGCATCCCGCAGCTGGACTTTGTGGAAGAAAGCAATAAGCTGTAAATGTGCAATAAAGACTAGCTAGCTATTGAGGGGGAAAACAGTTGAAAAAGAAATCGAGAAAAAAATTGACAAAACACCATGACCAACCAAGTGCGATCTAATTTACCTTTTTTCTCTCTGTTCTCATATTTGCCCTGTGCATGATATTCTCCCCAATCCAATACTTTTCAATCATGACCTTCCCCGCGCCGTGACACAGCCCGCAGTACGTGCCAGCAGCGTTCCAAGAACCAAAACCTCTTTGCTCTGCGAGAGAATTTTTTCTTCTTACTGCAGCCTTTCTCTGGCTGTCAGCGCTGCAATCCCCCAGATCCAAGTCGGAGATGTGGCACTCCCCCAACAAACCTGTGATGAGTACTAATGCTGTGAAAAATCAAAGTCGAAATCAGTCAATCAAAACCAAAAACCCGTCCTGGTTGTCTTGCGTGCCAAACGCGTGTGTCAGACAAGGAAAAAACGAACGACCAGCGTAAATCAACGCAACCCCCCCCCCTCCGGTGGTGTACACAGAAGAATATCTTCGACGTAAAACATTTTCATCGACGTCTGCTCGGTGGCAGCTCCTTCCACTTGTTATGGCACGTTGCAAAACCAAATGAATAGGAACCACCATTGTTTGTTATGTACTCTGCCACCTTCTTCCAAGAGGTCTTGCCAGTGCGGGCGTTCCCACGGGTATGGGTTCGGACAGCCTTTTTCAACAGTTCAATCTGTACAGCAAAAATCAAAACAGGTCGGTTAGGTCGAATGATTCTTGGGCAAAAGCCGGGGGTATCTAGGCTTGGTTGAGCTCACATCTGTTTCGGTCCATTCCGGTTTGCGCACGCGGCTGTCCTTGTCCTTGGTCAGCATCCGATGGCGACCACGCAGAGTAGATTCCGCCTCCGTGAAGCCACCCTTGAGTCTGATCTCCTTGTATGACATTCCCCTAGCACGAGCGTCAATCAGGAATGCATTTTGAGCATTTTTAGTGTGGTCTGAGAGCGCCGGAGATGGCAGTCTGCTCGGATGGGACGATCGGGCGCTGCTGGCAGCGTAGTTGCTGTCGCTCTCATAGATGCTGGGACCGACTGAGGTTGCACCGCTGGGTGAGATGCGGTTACTGCCACCCGCTGCGTCTGAGTGATCCGGAATAGCGGGCGAGGGAGATGTATCGTTTGGGAGTCTCCGTCTGGCAGAATAGCCGATCTGCGGGGATTGCGAAGAATAGTCTGCCACGTTTGTGAATGATAACTGGCTTGAAAAGGCTGATCTGGACGGGCGAAGGCGAATAGACGTCTGACGTATGTTCTTTCCTGAAGCAACCGACGAGCCATCGTTGAAAGAATCTTGAGACGACAAAGATGTGGGTGGCGGCACATTGTAGATCTGCGGCGGGGCAATCGGGTTCGTTGTGTTATTGAACCATTTGTTCATTATGATGGAGCCATTCTCTTTGAAGTAGCCGTGAGACCCTGTATCAACTTTCAACTGCGGCTTTCCCACACCGTCATTGCTGTTCATTTTCGCGTGAGAGACTGCACTGGTCGGAGGCGTGTTCAGATGGGGCATTTGACGACTTGTCTGATTTTGACATGGCGACTGATAAATGCCGACGGGCGCTGGAGTGTTGGGAAGGGACACGCTTGTATCGGGAATGTACGATGTATAGTTGTTTTGAGGCCAAACCGCACTCATTGGTGCGCTGGAGATACCACCAAAATCCAGCTGGTGCGAGTCGACCGACCAAATTGGACTGTTGTAGTTTGGAGAGGATCCCAGAATAGGAGGTCGTGCAGGGTTATACATGCTGCCCGGCATAGCGGAGTTTTGTGTAGACTGCGAAGCGCTTGAGCTGGCAGTGTACGCATGGTTGTTTTCGAGTAGTGTTTTGTCGAATCTGGGAACACCATGGAGAAAGTTTCGACCGTAGTGCGATTCAATCTGCAAAGATGAGTTGGAAATTTTCGTATCTACAATGAATAGATGTTGGATGTATGCTTACCTCCACGTCCGAAATAGACTGCATCCAAGAGTCGTTGTCCATTGCAGTGCGTCGTCGAAGGTGCAGAGGCAGCGTCAGGTTTTGCTGAGCGCGACGAGCTCTCAAAGTTCGAAAAGGCTGATGATTCTGATGATTCTGATGATTGCTTTGCATCTGAGGCGAAGTATATCCAGGAGATGCAATTGTTAGATCATCGGATGAGTAGCTTCGCGGGGCAAGCTGAAAAGCCCGCGGCATCGCGTCTGTGGACATCTGGGATGCTGCAGAGTGCGAGGCTTTGAGGCAGACGAATGCCGTGAAAGGTTTCACTGTCCAATCAGGAGTGTGCTGTCACCGCCTAGAATATGTAGTCTTTCAGAGATGGCATCTAGAAGAATTGTCCTGGGGTTAAAGAAGGCGGGAAGATGCAGAAGTTGAAAGAAGAAAATGCGTGTGTGCAGCGTGGGATGCAGCAGTTGGCCGTGGACGTGTGGTTAAACGCGTATACTGAGGGGTCTCGCTTAGCAAAGCGGAACGCGCTTTTTATTTCACTTCAGATTCAAGTCCCAGGAACTAGGCACCAGCTGATATGTGAGTAAAAGAGTGGCGAGGCGAAATCGGGGTGCATGTGGCCAAGGTGAAGCTGATTTGGACGTGAGGGGTTGCCAGCTGGCGGCAGTTGGCAACCGGCAACAAAGTGGAGGAGTGAATTCAGGCCAGGTGAAGAACTTGTTTGAGTCTGTATGTATCGAGCACACGGTATATTTATGGTATTCTTAAAATGCATCTATGGCCTGTCAGAACAGGTGCAATTGGAACTTTGAATCCATCCTGGATGGTATTGACAGTTCGATCGAAGGAGCAGAGCCTATCGGAGAGACCGAAGGGCGACTGGGGAAAGTATGATACCAAAGGAGTTAAGGTCATCAGTTCAATGGCCAATTCTGAGACTCAACCGGATAGCTGGGACCGCCATGTCCGGTTGTGTCCCGCCTCGAAATGGTCATACGTGTCGAAACCAGGCTGGACACCTGCAACTAGGCCTCGGATGACCCTCATCGGAGAAATCTGGCTTCAAGTAGATTTGACACGGGTATAAACCCTGGCAGCTGCCATCTTGTATGGGATCTTTGATCTTGACATTGACGCTCAGTCCAGTGGCCAGTGTTGTAGGAGAGGAGCCTGGACCCTTTATGGAGATGCTCAGATCAGGCTACGGCCTCACGATGCATATCCACACTGCAGGGTGCTATTGAATTGCAGCTGACGCGAGACATAACGGTTATTACCGAGAGCTAGCTCGGATTTCATTGGACGTCGCCCTAAAGCAACGACCAGTCTGCGAACTTGTTTCCGTCAAAGGGCCTCCTTCATTGTCCTGTTCGCCGCTCATTAGGTAGCCAATGGGCTGGGAGCAAACTTCAGACCTTTTTGACAAGCAAACCATGCGACGGCTCGGCGCAGGGCGAAATGACTTGCATCCCCCGCAAATAGGCAGTTGGCCCATGCTGCGTTTTATATTGGCGCCGTTTTACATTGCTTGAGCCAGCATTTGCATGTAACAGTGGCGATTTTCGCGTGTGCGAAGCTCTTTGATCTAACTGCGTCGTTCGATGACTGGAAAGACGAGGCATTCTTTGCGCATGTCTGTACCATAGTATATACTTTGTTTTCTGAGCATACCCGACGGGAATGGCGGCTCAAACATATCTTGCTATGATGTAGCACTGATCAGCACACCTACACATCTCATTCATTGACAGAGCCGTAAGAAGTAATTGCCAGTGCACACTGTGAGTGTAAGATATGTGAAGATGACGACTTCAATTCGCTTGTTTATGCGACGTAACATTCTACCAAGTAAACGCCCGGTAATAAGATGCCTAAACTCTATACACAAATACAAAACACTGGCCATTATCCGACCGAGATCAGACGTCGCGAACATTGGAAAAAACACATTCGCACGGAAACCCTATTCGCATCCACCAGAACCCATCAATCGTCCCATTCCTCGTCAAGTTGATCTATCAGTCGGTTCTCCGCGTCCGAGTTTCTGTTGCTGCTGACGCTCTGGCTGATATTGCGGTACCCACGCCTGCTCGGCAGGAACCGGGTGCACGATGAAGTTAGGATTACAAACATGTCCTATCGAGACACAAACGAAAGAAAAGAAAAGCGACAGGTCAGCTCCTGCGACGACTGATGGGCAGGCCCGGTTTGGGGGAGGCGGAACACACTGTGATAAAGCTCCAAATGCCGGCCCAGAGGCTGTAGTTGGGGAGCTGGCGCCAGCCGCGGGCGTGGGCGACGGTGCGGTTGTAGCAGACACCGCCAATGGCGTAGACGAGCACGGCAATGACGAAGATGAGGCCAAAAATGCTCCCCGGGCCGACGTTGCCGCGCTTGTGCGGCTCGGCCTGCGCGCAGGCGTGCATCGAGCGGGCTTCGAAAAAGTAGGCGCATTCGTCCGGGTCGGTGCCGACAAAAGAAAAGGCGACCGTCGAGCTGCCAGAGTCACGGTCGCAGAGGAAGGAGATGACAGTCGATTTGCGTCGTGCGGAGGAGGAGCCCTTGTCCTTGTCGCCGGCGGCGGGCTTCTGGTCGCGCGCAGTCTTGCTCGACTTTGATTCGCACGGGGAGCCGTCGCCGTACCGCAGAACCAGCTTGCGGCCGCGGCTGCGCAAGTCAAGCGACGAGGAGCTATGAGAGACATTGGTCAGTACATTGCAACGCAGGAACATCCATCGTGGACCATGCGGAGAGCATTGCTCATACCCTATTGAGTATACTTTATCCTTGTATGTGTAGTATGCGCTGACGTTGCTCCACAACGACTTGGAGACGCCGACAACATCCTTGACCGGCGCGACGACGGGTTCGCAGATGTTGAGGGTAAAGTTCTTGCCGTAGTCGTACCCGCGCGCGTGGTAGTCTTTGGTGATGGAGCGCGCGGCCTTGTCGGTCGCCTTGTGCGCGATGTCGGGCCGCAGGTCGAAGAATGCGCCGTTGCTGGTGGAGGACACGGCCGTGCAGGCGGGAATCGGCGCCGTCGTGGTGGTCTCTTCTGCGTGCACCCGGACGGCAGCCATCAAAGCTACCGCAAATAACGACGAGAAGCGCATCGTGTGTGTTGGGTAGTTGTCGTGAGGGAATTGGCGCAAGGAGGGTGATGAAAATGATGTAGCGTCGAGGTCGTCCGGCTATTCTGCGCCACGTCACCTGCAAGGGCACGCCGCAGTGGATCACTGGCTGCAGCGAGAACAAAGCGCAACTCTACTCCGTAAGAGTGAATGAAATTATACCTAGAAGTCTGTACCATTTGGAAGAAGTGCGCATCCCACTGGTTAACATGGCAAGGGTCTGCACAATTTATAAGCTTCTATTTTTTTTAAAAAAAAAATGACGTCCAGCGCGAATGCCAGAAAATACTTTAGGTAGCGCCAGCGCCACAGGTAATTGGCCGTGCCCGCCACAATTGAGGGCGCTGTGGCGCTTGTTGCTTTCAGTGCCTATTTAGCAGATGAGCCACGGCTTTCAGCCACTAATTACATTGATGACAGCTTGACCCGGAAGCATTGAACTCCGCCGTCTTCGCCCTGCAACCCCTGCCTGCTCTAGCTTCTGCTTCAAGTGCAACACATTCCTTGCCCGAGAGGTGCGACAACCGCCCTCCTTGATTAATAGGGACGGTCTTCCGTCTCGATTCCTGTTTTGTCTTCAATTCTCTCCTCTGAACATTGCGACCATGGCTCCCAAAACAAAGGCTGCATCAGCCCCTTCCGCGCCGTCACACGGCTACGAATTCGGTGGTCCGTAAGTAAACACGCCAAAGCGCGTTCATGCGCCACTCCACGAAGTTTTTTTTTTTTTTTTTCCGGGCGCATCGCTGACATCAAAGCTAGTCTCGGTGCTGCGGGCATCTCTTTCGGCCTCCCAATTCTCTGCTACATCTTCGCCTTTGCGTGCAACGACATCTCGGGCTGCCCCGCGCCCTCGCTCCTGAGCCCCAAGACCCTCTCGATCGAACAGCTCAAGCGCGAAGTTGGCTGGCCCAAAGATGGCGTCTACGGCCTCGCCAGCTGGCAAGCGAGCGCTGCCGTGGCTGCATACTACCTGTTCAACCTGATCCTCTACCGCGTCTTGCCCGCAATCGAAACCGAGGGCACTGTGCTCGCCACTGGTGGCCGCCTCAACTACCGTCTGAACAGTATGTAGGAACAATTTGTCCACAGAAGCTGTTGCGCCCAAGTCTAACTCTACCGCAGCTTTGTACTCCAACACGCTTACTCTATCGCTTCTCGCCGCCGGAACGTTTGCGCAGGGCGCCCAATTCCCCGTCTGGGTCTTCATTAGCGAAAACTACCTGCAGCTGCTCACGGCCAACATTATGATTTCGTACGCCATCGCGACGTTTGTCTACGTCCGCAGCTTTAGCGTCAAAGCGGGCAACAAAGAAAGCCGCGAGCTTGCTGCTGGCGGCCACACAGGCAATCTTTTGTACGACTGGTTCATTGGCCGCGAGCTTAATCCTCGTGTCACTATCCCCGTCATTGGCGAGGTGGACATCAAGGAGTGGTGCGAACTTCGCCCTGGTATGATGGGCTGGATCATCCTCAACTGCGCGTGGTGTGCCCAGCAATACCGCAACTACGGCTATGTCACCGACAGCATCATCTGCATCACCGTCGTCCAGGCCTTGTATATCATCGACTCTTGGTGGTTTGAACCTGCCATCCTCACGACCATGGACATCACCACCGATGGCTTTGGCATGATGCTTGCCTTTGGCGATCTGGTATGGGTTCCGTTCGTGTACTCGCAGCAGACTCGCTACCTGTCCCTTCACCCACTGTCTCTCGGCCCCGTTGGACTCACTGCCATGCTCTCATTGATCGGACTCGGCTTCTTCATCTTTCGCTCCGCCAACAGTCAAAAGAACACATTTCGCACCAACCCCAGCGACCCCAGCGTCGCCCATCTCAAATACATTCAAACGGAGACGGGCAGCAAACTGCTCACCACTGGTTGGTGGGGTGTTGCTCGCCACATCAATTATCTGGGAGACTGGATTCAATCATGGCCCTACTGCCTTCCCACTGGTCTTGCCGGCTACCAGATTATGGCCGCCGGCAGCCTAGTCGAGAAGTCTGTCGGCGCTTTCGTCATGTCCGACGGTCGGCAGGTTATTCAGGGCAGTGCCAAGGGCTGGGGCATTCCCATCACCTACTTCTATGTCGTTTACTTTGCCGTACTTTTGATCCACCGCGACCGCCGCGACGATGAAAAGTGTCATCGCAAGTACGGTGACGACTGGGAAAAGTACAAGAAAATCGTCCGCTGGAGAATAATTCCCGGCATTTACTAAATGGCTCAAAGTGTTGTTTTACTGTGCCAGCTTCATTTGACGCTTGTGGTGGCTTACATCGGAGCGGATCGATAGCCTCAAAGTATGGGGAACCGGTCCGTGAGACTTGGCTCTTTATTAGGGTTTGTGGAGTTGACAGTGGCCCATTGTATGGGTTAGCGATGGATTACAGTGTGACAAGGAATATCCCCGCACTGTCGTATGTTCCTTTTAGTAACGTAATATCTTGTGAAACTTGCCTGATCTATCGTGTGACATTGTGATGCTGCGCCGGCAGTCCAGGTCTGAAGCTGTGCTATGGTGCTTAATTGCCGCCCAAGAAGTTCGCCGACGACCGATATACTATTTCGGGGTTTGAACAGTAAATATTGTGGAGAGGCTAAGGCGATAGACCGGAGAGACGTCGTTTCGCCGAGAATTCGCAACTCATTACTCCGTATAGTAACCGCAGTAATACCTTGAAATACTTTGAATCCTGCGGCATACCGGGACGACACTCCATCAAGTTGACACCACATCACTTGGATAGCCTCACTGGTCAAATGTTGGGGTCAAACGTTCAGCCTTGCTCGGTGCAACACCGTGCAAGGAGCAGGAAAGCGGCGCACTGCAAAGCAGAGGTGCTTGGCTGCACCATATCATTCCATATGCGAGTGAAAAGGGCCAGGGTTCTCAGCCTTGGCTTGCAGGTCGACTTGCTAGCCCGGCTCTTCTCGGTGAACATATGAAGTAAAAGTGCCCCAAGGATTCTTGGTAGCTCGTAAAGTCGTCAACGCGAATTTTCTTTCTGCCGCTGACTACCTACTGTATGCTGTGCGGAACGGTAACCCGACACTCCGCGCGTCGACGGGCCACCGTGGGGAGAGAAGGCCCGAAAAAGGAGGGGGCTGAATTACATCGCTGGGGCCATGGCATTCTTTCCCCGGCCTGGAGTTTCCCGGCTTCGCGTCATAGTATGCATAGCGCGAGCGACAGTGATAGAGTCCATATTGAAGTGATGGAACGCATGTATCTTGGCCAGCAGCTTTCGAGGGCCAATTTGAGCGACAGAGAGGCGGTATTCTCGCCGCGGCTACTTGGACTTTAGCAATTATTATTAGGGCGTCAGTGGCTTCGAGCGGACCGGAGATCCTTATCCACTGTGGCTTGTCTACCACGATGCTTAGGTAGTAGTAGGTATCCGTAGCCTGAGCTTTTTTCCTCCTATTCTTCGGTATAGCTAATAGCGGCCATTCATGTGTTCATGCCAGTAAGTATTCGACTCGATCGCTGGCCTGACGTGGGTATAATTAATATCAGGCTATCATGCACTAGGGAGCCGAGACACTCGGGTCAGGTTGGATGTGCGCGAAGTAGAAGCAGCATTATTAGCTGCAAAAATGGGTATACTTGGGTCCCGTGAAGAGGCAAGAAGAAATGACCCATTATGCGCTGTTGCGGTGACTGGTGAACATTCGTAGGTATCGTGAGTTGCAAACACATAGTCAGTAAACAGCCCATGTCGATTCATTCGGCACAATTAATTGCGCCCTCTGGGGGCCAAGGGCCAAGGCAACGCCTAGACCGAAATAGCCGGCAAAACGTCATAAGACCAGCGACGACTGCTGGGAAGCTTTCGCCGATGCCAGCTCATGATGTGCCGTGCACGGCAAAAAAGTAAAAAAGCAGGAAGCGGAGGACACGACAGAGGAAGATGGCGTTTCGCGTTCGGCCCTACTCGAAGCCATTGACAATCTGCTGCCTGCTTCTGTCCGGCTCTCCTCACGGGCTTTGGAATTGGGGGTGCATGGGCCGCTAGTTAAAAGCTGGTGAGAGCTTTCCCCGCACCCAAAAGAGCAGCAGCAAATGGCGCTGTTGGTAGCGTGCGCCCCCAGAGGCTTGCGGCCTCATCTTGATCTCTGCTGGGTACGCCGTCGAGCAAGCCTCCACCATGGTGGAGCTGTGCAAAGCCGAGCAGTCCCCAGTCTGGCCCGAACCCGTACACCCACTGTATCCAGACGGACGATTAATTCAGGAGCGGGCTCGAATGCGCTGCGCTGTTTGTTTCTGCGGCCTGCTAACAGAAACGACCCGCTTGACTCCGTCGGGGGCGAATTCGAGCGCGTGTGACAGGCGGAAATTCTCGTTGGCGAAGTAGACGCAGACAGCATTCTGCGGCGAGAAGCGAGAAGCGGCGCCGCGTGGGAGCTGACGAGTTGTGGCACAGAAGTACAGGATGAGAAGTTTCGCCTCAAAACATAGTGCTATAGACACCAGTGCTATAGACACCGCGTAGCCCTTGTTATCGCATTGTAGAATGGAGGGCAAAGTCAAAGTCTCGGATGCCGACATGCTGCTACCTATATAGTTTGTTATTAAGCTGTTTCTTCACTCTGCGTGCCATTGTAAGGAACGCCACGCGACGGCTGTCTAATCCCGATTGATACCTAGTAGGAGGCACAGGGCAAACTAGCTTGCTGGCCCATTCCCTTGAGTCGATATACGGGGGCAAGGCAGCAAAGAACTGGCATGAATAAGAAGAAAGTTTAGCACTGTGGTACGATGATGAGGGGAAAGTTTTTGCGAAGAAAAAATTAAACGAGGACCCTTATCGTGGTCATGTACGGACACAAACACAGTAGTATCTGCCAGCTGGCAGATCAAGTCACTTGTTTGTCCCCTCGAGTGCTCGCCGTCAAACATTTCTGCCACCAACACGACTCAAAATAACGAACCAGACCTCGCATTGCCCAATCTTCTTTTGTTCATGGTTCTTTGGTATGCAGCGCATGACCTCCACAGACCAACGAATCCACAACACCAAGTACCAAGAATGGATCGCGTATTCATCTGTGCGGGGCGCCCCTAGAGGTACTTGGCACACTATGTCACTATGCATCCACAAGCCCAAGGTACGTGACGCTTGGCCTTGGTGGCTTGCTCACTTTAAATTTCTGAGCTGACTCTTCGCCTGAGAAAGCTCAGAGCTGCGAGCTACCCCTGTACACAATGTTGGTGCCATGTCCATGTTCTCCAAAAAAAATTGAGGTTGCCGATCCCCTGGGTGCCCCAAGCTGGCCCTTCCGCGCCCGGCGAAGCTGGGTACCTATATCAAGAAAGCCGGTCCCCCAACCCGTTCCCGCTATGTTTTTGTACTTCTAGCGATCCGACATCCGACTTCATCCTGTCCTTTTACTGGAGATAGTTTAGTCAGGACGCGCAAAGATGAAGACAGCTACCCTTGTGGCCGCAGCCCTCCTTGCTGCTGCCACTAACGCCACTCAGTTTGTAAGTACTCCTCTGTTCCCAGTGACAGCATCGCCATGAAGCGCGTCGACCACTCGCGTCGGCCGCCTTACATCATCTCCATTGCATGGAGATTTTGGCTGTCCTTGTTACCTCTACTTGATTCGCGGGCAGCAACTCAGCAGGAAAGCGATCCGTACAATTCTCCAACATGGTGCTCCCGCGGCGCATTCTCCTCCATCGCGCCCGTGTCCCTCGTTCATGAACAAGGACCTCCAGGCTAATGAACATCTTCTTCGTCTAGGGCAACAACACAAACGAAAACGGCTCGCTAGCCCAATCACCTCCGTTCTACCCTTCGCCATGGATGGACCCTCGCGCACCTGGCTGGGAGGACGCCTATGCCAAGGCTAAGGCCTTTGTTTCCCAATTGACTCTGCCCGAAAAAGTCAACATCACCACCGGTGTTGGGTACGCTTTTCTATACTTGCTCGCTTGATCATGAGTGCTAACGCAATGTGTAGTTGGATGGGTGAGAAGTGTGTTGGCAATGTCGGCTCCGTTCCTCGCTTGGGCCTGAAAAGTCTTTGTATGCAAGACGGTCCTCTGGGTCTGCGATTCAGTGACTACAATAGTGCCTTCCCTGTCGGAATTACTGCCGGAGCTACCTGGTCCCGTCACCTTTGGCGTGATCGTGGCAACGCCATGGGCGCCGAGGCCCGTGACAAGGGAGCTGACGTACTCCTTGGACCTGCTAGCGGTCCTCTCGGCCGCCTGGCCAAGGGTGGACGCATCGGTGAAGCCTTTGGATCGGACCCTTACCTCCAGGGCCAGGCCCTGGCCAATACCGTCGTCGGCATCCAAGGTGCCGGTGTTGTTGCTTGTGCCAAGCACTATATTGCAAATGAACAGGGTGGGCTTGTTCTGGGCTGAATTTGCATTCGCGTGCTAACTGTGGAACAGAACATTTCCGCCAGGTTGGCGAAGCTATAGGATACGGATACAACATCAGCGAGACCCTCTCTTCCAACATCAATGACAAGGTTATGCACGAATACTATTCATGGCCTTTCCAAGATGCTGTCAAGGCCGGAGTTGGCTCCATCATGTGCTCTTACCAGCAAATCAACAACTCATATGGTTGTCAAAACTCCAAGATGCTGAATGGTGTTCTCAAGCACGAGTACGGCTTTCAGGGCTTTGTCATGAGTGACTGGCAGGCTCAACACTCTGGTGTTTCAAATGCCGTCGCCGGTTTGGACATGTCTATGCCCGGTGACACCATCTTCAATGCTGGTCACAGTTACTGGGGTGGCAACCTTACCCTAGCTGTTCTCAACGGAACCGTTCCTGCTTACAGAATTGATGATATGGCCATGCGCATCATGGCTTCTCTCTTCAAAGTCGGCTGGACCATCGAGGGTGCCAAGGATACCAACTTCTACTCATGGAGCCGAAAAAGCTACGACTACCGCCACGCTGCCGCCAAAGAGAGAATGGAGCAGGTCAACTTCCAGGTCGATGTCCAAGCCAACCATGCCAATCATATTCGCGAGTCCGCTGCCAAGGGTACCGTCATTCTGAAGAACAACGGCGCTCTCCCTCTGAGTAAGCCCAAGTTCCTTGCTGTCATCGGCGAGGATGCTGGTCCTAACCCCAAGGGCCCCAATGGCTGCCCGAATCGCGGCTGTAATGACGGCACGAACGCCATGCTCTGGGGCTCGGGCACGTCCGAGTTTCCCTACCTTATTACTCCCGACAGTGCTCTGCAGCAGCAGGCTATCAAGGACGGCACTCGCTACGAGAGCGTTCTCACCAATTACGATTGGACCGCTACCCGCGATCTCGTCAGCCAGCCCAATGTCACTGCTATCGTCTTTGCCAACTCGAATGCTGGCGAGGGTTTTATTTCTGTTGATGGTAACGAGGGTGATCGCAACAACCTCACTCTCTGGAAGAATGGTGATGACTTGATCAGGAATGTCTCTGCCATCTGTGCCAACACTATTGTCGTCATTCACAGCCCTGGACCCGTTCTGCTTTCCGAAATTTCCAAAAATGAGAATGTTACTGCAATCGTTTGGGCTGGTCAACCCGGCCAGGAATCCGGCAACTCTTTGATTGACATTCTCTACGGCAAGACTAGTCCCGGTCGTTCTCCCTTTACTTGGGGTGCTACCGAGAAGTCTTATGGCAACGACGTTCTCTATAAGCCCAACAACGGCAATGACGCCCCGCAAGACGACTTTGCTGAGGGTGCCTTCTTTGACTACCGTCACTTCGACAAGGAGTCTGATGGTAAGCCTGGCAGCGACCCCAAAGCCCCTGTCTACGAGTTTGGTTTCGGTCTTTCCTGGTCTACTTTCGAGTACAGCAATCTCAAGGTTGTCAAGAAGAATAATAGCCCATACACACCAACCACTGGCAATACCATTGCTGCTCCTACCTTTGGTAACTTCAGCACAGAGATTAAAGACTATGGTTTCCCTGCCGGTTTTCACCAGGTCAACCAATTTATCTACCCGTGGCTGAACAATACTTCCTCTGGACGTGACGCTTCTGGCGACGCCCACTATGGCAAGGCCGCTGATGAATTCCTCCCTCCCAATGCCATCAACGCAGACCCCCAACCTAAGCATCCTGCAGGTGGTGAGCCGGGTGGTAACCGCCAGCTCTTCGATGTGGTCTACGAGGTCACTGCCACCATTACCAACACTGGCAAGACCATGACCGACGAGGTTCCTCAGCTGTATCTCAGCCATGGTGGCGAGGGTGAGCCTGTCCGCGTCCTCCGTGGCTTCGATCGCCTCGAGCGTATTGCCCCCGGTGCCAGTGCCGAATTCCGTGTCGAGCTCACTCGCCGTGACCTCAGCAACTGGGATGTCAACGCCCAGAACTGGGTTGTGACTGATGCTCCAAAGACTATTTGGGTGGGTAGCAGTTCTCGCAACCTGCCTCTGTCTGCTCAGCTTCAGTAAAGCGACAGCAGAGGGGAAAAGTGGAGTGGTGTGTGTGGAAGAGAGTGCGTAAAGGCAGCATAATGAGCGTCACGATTATTAACCAGACTTCTTTGATGATGTATTTATTTCAACTATATCCTTTTTACAAGTTTTGCTCAATGGAAGTTTGCATGACGGATGCGAGAGTGCCACCGACATGTGAGCTAGAAGTGAGTTGTCTTTTCGTAGAAAATCGGTCAAGAGACAAGCGTGATGCTACACTTTATGGGCGACAAGATTCAATCGGGTAATGGCATCGCCCGAGGCTACGTTGTGACAGGATGCGTTGGAGTCACACAAAGGCGACTTGACTATAGGCGGGTGGATGCCTCTCTCTATCTTGTTGTATGCCTTTTGTTACTATAGTCATCTCCATGGCGGCGGAGGAGCTTCCCGAGAATGTAAAAAGCCATGACCAGCAGGCACGCGTTGCAAAGGCATGCACGCCCCCTTCTTTGTCAAGGTGCAAGGCGTTTCCCGTTATAGCCTGCAAAGGGCAAAGGGGGCGTAAAGAAAGGCACGCGAGGCGTACAAGAACCCGAGCTGAAGAAAAAGGCGATTCTTACAAAGCATGGAAATAAAAGAAGCTGAGAACTCGAAAAAAAAAAAAGTAGATAAAGACTCGAAAAAAGTAGGTAAAGAAATTTGCAAACCATTCAAGTCCTTTGCGTGCAGCTTGAGTAGAGCCTCATGATTAGCTTTATAACCTCGATGGTTCTCGCTCGAGTCACATCCTGTCTTTATCGCTGTCAAGACGCTCCCCCAGTCTCGACTGCGCAAGTATCGATTTGAACCCAAGCACCACCCACGAAACAGCAACATACATTATGTTTTCGGCGTGCAGAGCGAGAAAGCACAAGCACGGCCGAAGAGGTCGCTGTTGCGATGATGATGATGATCGAAAGCGCAGAAGAGAGAATCGCTGTAGTAAGCCTGGCTGCTACGACAAATGCGGCTACTCAGTACAGGATGAAGTCAAAGTCTACGCGTCCTACTGCCATCATCGTAAGTGTTATCGTCGATTTCAGTGACGTTTTGTATAGGGCAAACTCTGCTAACAAGTCTTTGTCGCAAGACGCTTGCACAGTTGGCCCGCCCAGGTGTCAGCGCATGAAGGCAATGGACGAAATATACTGCCCAGAGCGTAAGTAACACCCATAATCCTTACCAAAAACGTTGCATTTCTCTGGCAACATTGGCACTCATTCTGTTCCCGATAGATGCCACCTGCGGAGTACCAGGCTGCTTCGCCACGCCAGACCGACTTTCAAACAAGACGCTGCCTTGGTATTGCAACGCTCGTAAGTACTGAACATGGTCCGGAAAGAAACGCCAGTTGACACTGCCTCTAGACGAATGCAGATACCCAAGCTGTGCGACTTCCGGTGACTGTGGAGGGTTATGTGCTGTACATGTTACTTTGTGCGCCGTCTGTGGCTGCCCAGGCCAGCGCCGTCAAAACTCGGCTTTGTGCGAAGCTCATGGCGAAAAGACCAAGGATGAGGCGCCTTTATTCCCGGCGGAAGCGCCGCCTTCCAATGTGCATCAATGCGACGGCGACTGCACCGAGCATCGACACAGCAACAAGGTCTTTCGACCGGAGAGTTTCTGCCGCCTCCCGGGATGCCACCGGCTGCGACAGACCAAGGAGGGAGGTGAGAGCGAATGGTGCGAAAATCGTAAGTATACTACAACTCTTGAGGGCATCTCGCGGCCCCTGAAGCTTGACCAGGCATGGTGGCTCACACTTTGATTGAATAACAGACACCTGCGAGTCGTACTTGTGCCTCCGAAAGCGCTCCGACAGGCAACCCTCGATGACGACGTGCGAGCGGCACTCGTGCGGCGTCGAGCGCTGCGACCAGGCCGCGCAGGGCCGGTCGACCTTTTGCCGGCGCCACGGGTGCGAGGCCGACAACTGCGGGCAGTACAAGGAGACGCAGAGCTGGTACTGCAACCAGCACGAGTGCCAGCGCGCGCGCTGCCTGAACAAGGCCGTCCCGGGCACGGATCACTGCCCGCGGCACCTGGAGGAGGAGCAGGCGAAGAGGGTCGCGGCGGAGAGCAGGAAAAGGGAAGAAGAGAAGAAAAAGGTGGCGGAGGAGAAGAAGAAGGAAAAGGAAAAGGAAAGGGAGAAGAAGAATGATGATAAAGGCGGCGGCGGCGGCGGATGCAGGAGGGAGCCGCGCCACTGCTACCAGAGAGTGGTGGATATTACGCCGCTGGTGATTGTGGACGATGATGGCCTGAGGCCAGAGTACGGACGGGAGCCGGAGCCAGTCTGCCGGCGTGGACGGCTGCGATATCCGTACCCAGACTGCTTGGACGATGCTCAAACTGGTCGTGTACACCGAGGATATTACGATCGGGTGGGCAATACTAGATGTAGGCCAAGTTATTGGGACGACTAATGAGCGTGGGAAGTTGGTTTGCCTTTTCAACCCATGAGAGTAAAGAATTGTTCGATATTTGCCTACTATTTCTTGAATTGAGAAAAGATAGAAAAAGAAAAATTAAAGGCTTTCAACTTGTGATTTTTTTTTTTTTTTTTGCGAGTTTCAGAAAAATCACAAGTGTCCAGACTTTACGCCTCTGTATGACATTGTGCCGAACGTCCGGGCCATCTATGCACCTCTACACCGCAGCCTTGCCACAATAAAATATGCACTTTTATTTTTATTTTATTTTTTTCTTATTTAAATAAGAAGAACCTTTTCCAGCAACTTGGTTCATCGTCATCATGTCGCAGCCGTCGTCCCAGCTATGCGACGCCTTCAAGCGGTTCCCCCCCCCCTTAGCACGAATTTATCGTGAGACGCCGCGTGTAAGACGAATGACGGTTCCTCCACTCCAACCGTGCCCGTCAAAAAACCTGCGACAAGTCTGGGCCTCTTCATGCTCGATTACAGATATTACGGGTCCGAAAATGTGCCGGAAATGTCGCCCGTCTTTTCTTTTTTTTTTTCCGCCTTTGACACTTGAACCCCTTCCGCCATTCGCACAGAGGGTCCCCCGGTTTGGTATCCGTCTGGTCTGGTTTCTCAGTCTGTTCCAGTGCAAAACTGAAATAACCCGAGGGGGGCGAAAAAAAGGGCGAGGACAGCATTGGTAACGGATGAGAATTCCCACATATTATTTGCTCTTCCCTGTCTTGTTCTTCTACCCTGCTCTTCTTTCACTTCTTGATCCTTTCCCTTTCTTTGTTGGTGGTCTTTGTCCTGTTTCTGCTGCTGCCTGGGCTCTCGTCTTTCACTTCATCATCTCGCAGGCGAGGACGCACATTGCTGGTCAATACATTCTTTTTTGTGCCCCTTTTTTTTTTTTTCGTTTTACAATCCTAATACACTCGCTCTGAAGCTTTTGCTGCTTACAAAAATTCTACTCGGCCGAGGCGCTCCAATCTTCGATAGACCCCCCCCGCGGCGGACAAACCTGCCCATCATGGGTGCCAATCTGTCGTCCACCTTTGAACCCGACACCTCCAAGGTCGTCCTAAGCCCACAGGATCGATTCGCCGATATCTTGATGGCTGTTCTGTGGGCCGGGTCGCTCTACGCCATACTCATGATATGGACAACCTGCGCACTCATCGATCGCTGGAGAGGCCCTTCCGACAAGATACGAACAGGGCCGGGGTCGGTCTTTGCCGCCTTCTTACTTTCTACGGCATGGCCTGCTGTCATGGTGTATATTCTGCTAAACAGTTAACGGAATCGAATCATGGCGTCTTTAAAGGATAGGTGGGATTGGAACCGGAGCATCTGGGAGCATTATATTGGACGTTATATCGCGTACTGGTCTTGCTGAAATTGAAAGGCGCTTAATTACCTTGCTTCTTGGCGTGCATCTTGTGTCGAATTCGCTCAATACCTCTAGCCAAATAAGCTCCTCTACCCGACGAGTGTATTTCTCCTGCTTCTATCCAGTCCAACATGTTTTCGACCGACAATGGTCTCTAGAGCCTGAGCCAATGCCTTTGCATCATATCTTGCGCCCAATCCTGCGGCATATTTCGGCCCATACAGCCTCGTAGACTCGATGCCAATCTGTGCAAGTCGCTGCTTGTCCACGACTGGTGATGTGGAGCTTTCGAGGTAAATGACATGACTGACATAATGCGAGTACTCTTCTTCCTCTGGTGGTGGCAGACCCCGAGAATCTGCGCACGCATTCGCGATTGCACGGACAAAGTCTAGCCCGCTAAAAGGCTCTGCTGATGGACCCGTCTCTCTATCTAGCGTACCGTTGAGTATGAGAATCTTATTTCGGACAAGAGGACTCCCGATAGCTTCGCCAACGCCTTTCAGCACAATATTGGGGATCAAAGACGTAAAGAGCGAGCCGATGCTGTATATGACCGTGTTTGCAGTGTTGATTGCCTCCAACACACGCGGGTTTGCTGGGATGCGAATCTCCTGGCCGTACGGATTGATGTACCATATGCGCTCTATCCTCGAAGGCAGGTCCTCGTCCATTTCTTTTGAAAAGTTAATAGCAGGTCGTCTCAGCGCTGGCAAGGAACCTGGCAAATTGGCGTCTTCAATCTTGTCATGATCCTCGGTGTCGTAATCCGACGGCGTCGGGGTATGCACCCCTGTTCCTACCCCCGGA
Source organism: Beauveria scarabaeidicola (assembly GCA_037289395.1). Classification (NCBI taxonomy): domain Eukaryota; kingdom Fungi; phylum Ascomycota; class Sordariomycetes; order Hypocreales; family Cordycipitaceae; genus Beauveria; species Beauveria scarabaeidicola. The sequence continues at coordinate 2,945 of JAEIJG010000385.1, read as the reverse complement.
ACCGCCGCCGTCGGTAGGCTCGGATGCGAAATGTCATTCTGTCCCGTAATCACGTCCCCGTTGACGAGCCCCGCGGCAATGTGATGCGCAAAGTTGGTGTTGAGCGCCGGCAGCACCGCGATGCGCTCCGGCACGGCGCAGAGCGAGCTCAGCAGATAGATGGCCGCCTCGAAGCTCCCGGTAAAGAGGCGCGCGCCCGTCAAGAACAGGTTCCCGATGCTGGCGCGCGAAAAGTCGAAGTGGCTGCTGGGGCGCATGCGCTTGACCACCTCCAGGGTGAAGATGTTGAGGTGGGAGCGGATGAGCTCGCGCTTGGGCGACGAAATGTCACGCCACAAAGGATGCGAGGCTTCGATGATGTCAAACCACTCGCTGCGGGCGGCGGCAGCAACCTTGGGCAGGCGATGGTTGAAGAGGTGCTTGATGGCCGTGGTCTCGGGGCTGCCGTCGTCGGGGATCAGCCTGACGAGGCGCGACCTGACATCGCCGATGCCTGGGATCGACGAGTCAGTATTGATTTCCGTGTTGAGACTGAGCAGCCGCGTAGTGACTTGTTTTTCATCGTACCTGGACCGCCGAAAACACGGATAATCTCACTGGTGCTGCCGCCATTGTCAGAGATTGGGATGACGTAGCTCAGTGAGGTGCTGTTTGCTGCACGGACGCTTTCAAAGACGTCGACGAGATTATTTGCGGCACTGCCTCCGGAGAAGACGACGATGCCGCTCCGCGTCGAGCCCGGACTCGCGGCGCGTCGTGGGAGCGCTTCAAGTGCTGACCCTTTATTAGCTTGCTCCCCCTGGTGATTCGGTAGCTGGAGCGCGTCGGGCGCCATACATTCCCGAGTAGTGAGAAGTGACGTGATGTCGCTCAACAAAATCTATTCGGGCAGCAACTGAAAGAAAAGGGCACTGCCTTGCGAGAACAATTATTTATACGCTCTCTAAAAGTTGCTTATAATTAGGCTGGCTGACTGCCAGACTTGTTGAGTTATACGCTATACCCCCTTATATTGCAACAAAGACTGGCATCTTGGGTGCGGAATGGCCAATTTGGGCCTTTCCTATCATGTGGGGGCACTTCAACTGTCGACAACACGAGAGCTTGCTGGTGCCAGCCTTTGAAGCGATTCTCATAATAGGACATGTCCATAAATTCGTCATGATCCCACATATATCAATCTAACAAATTTTATGCTTCTTCAAGCTGTGACTTGAAAGTGATGCGCCGTTACCAGGATGTTGCAGCGACCCCCACTCCAGGCTAAGCCGAGCTCCCCGAGCGAACGAGCGAACCACCTCGGTTCCCGGCGACACAGCAAGCAGTATCAGTCACAGCCAGCCCATCAATATTATTGAGTCAAGTCGTGGGACTGGTTCCTCAACTATGGCCATGGCTCAACTGGGCCATCTATTCTCAAGGCCGGGTGGCACGAGCGCCGCAATTGCTGGCGTCGCGACGGCTGCTTTGTTCCTAGGCATCTACCTCCGTTTGCGACCAGCACTGGTGGAACTGCGGCCGTTGCCCGTTGATCGCCATATAATACGCGCGCGGACCCGGGATGCAGCCTCATCCGCGGAAAAGGCGGCGGACACGAACGATGCGCCGCCTTGTCCGTACCGCCTGGATGAGTTCCCGGGCGGAAGGCAGCTTCGGACCTCGTACGGCACCATACAGGTATTCGAATGGGGGCCCGAAGGCGGCGAAAAGGTCCTGCTATTGCATGGTATCGGTACGCCGTGCATTGCTTTGGGCGACATGGCTCGCGAATTCGTAGCAAACGGATGCAGAGTCATGCTGTTTGGTGAGTTTCGTACCTACAATAATGAAGAAAAAAAACCGCACCTTTTAACAAGGACAATAGATCTGTTCGGAAGAGGCTACTCGGATGCCCCAGCCGATCTGCCGTATGATGATCGCCTCTACACCACACAAATATTCCTGGCGCTGTCCTCATCACCGCTTCCGTGGACCGGCTCTTCTGCGTTCCACGTCCTGGGCTTCTCGCTCGGCGGCGCCATCGCCGCCTCCTTTGCCACATACCACGCCAACATGCTACGGTCCGCCACGCTCATCTGCCCCGGAGGACTCGTGCGTCCCGTCCACATCTCCTGGCGCAGTCGCCTTTCCTACATGCAGGGCGGCCTCCTGCCCGAGTGCATCATCCAGCGCCTCGCGCGAAAACGCCTACGGCCGTCGTCGTCGAACCACACGAGCGTCGACATCCCCGACGGCGCCGAGGATGCCGACGTCGACTTTGACGCGGTGCCCGTCGCGAGGGGTGTGCCGGGCGGCCCCAAGGTCGGCGAGGTCGTGCAGTGGCAGTTTGACGGCAACGATGGCTTCGTGCCCGCGTACGTCAGCACCATTCGCAACGCACCAGTCTATGCGCAGCACGACGCTCTGTGGGCGCTTCTGGCGGACGAGCTGGCTGTGCGGAGGAAGGCTGAGGCAACCCGTCCCGCTGGCCTGGAAACAGGTCGGATCTGCCTGATTGTTGCGGAAAAGGACCCTATTGTCGTGGCGGCAGAGTGCATCGAGGACGCCCGCGCTGTGCTCGGCGAAGCTGGTGTTGATGCTCACGTAGTCAAGGGAGGGCATGAAATAGGTATCTCGCGGGGCAAAGAAATTGCCAACATTGCCATGGAATCTTGGACGAAATTCAGAAAGGAATAGAGGAGTTGCCATCTTTAGGTTTTGGGTGCGGTATACAAGGTAGCTGCATTCTTTGCCCTCGACACAAGCATCTTCATATATACTCTACAATATTATTATTTATTTACACTAATTAGACTATATGTCTATCTAGTCCCGCTATTATTTATAAGTAAGGGAAAAACTAGAGTCCCTAGAGGAAAACCCTTACTTCTTTCTAACTACTTTAGTCCTATATTAGCTTCTAGTAGGGTCCTATAAGGCCCCTCTTCTTAATTAAGTTTCTTAGG
>JAEIJG010000384.1:0-30274 GCA_037289395.1 Beauveria scarabaeidicola | reverse complement strand
AGCTTTTTTAATAAAGTAGTTAAAGTTATTAGGTTAATCTTCTTTTATAATTTTATCTTTTATATCTTCTCTAAGTCTATTATAAAAAAGTTCTATCTAGCTATTATTATCCTAATTAATAAGAGTAATAATATATCTAAACTCTTATATATAATACTAAGTAAACCTAGTCTACTTTAGTACTTTAAGCTTTTATATAATAATTTAAATTTTATTAGGGTCTTTAAATATAATTTTAAGTAACTCCTTAAAGTTATTATAATTATTAAAAATTTAAATAATCTCTACTTTAGGTTTATTATTATTAAGGTAGTCCCTAAGAGTTAGCTCCTACTATTTTATTATTTTACTAGTAAGAAGGTTTCTAATATAGAGAATCTTTAAAGGTTTTTTATTAATAGTAGTATTAACCTTTAGATAGGCTTTTACCTAAGTAAGAAAGGTATAAATACTTCCCTTAGTTCTATTAAATACTTTAGGTTTTAGGAACTTAGGTATATTATATATAGCTCCTCCTCTTAGGTTAGTCTAAAGTACCTAAACTTATATAATTAAAGCTATAATTTACTAATATATCTACTATATTACTTATATAAGGTTAGTAGTATTTTTACTTATAGTAGATATTATAAAAGGTTAGTTACTTAAGGTTTTATAAGTAACTTACTAAATAGGATTAATTAAAATATAATAATAACTTATTCTTAATCTATAGTTAGTTTATTTCTTAAGTAGTAAGTTAGGTTTAAATACTATAAGGTAATAATAAGTAATATCTATTATATAAGGAATTATTAAGAGTAAAACTTTTAAAACTAATTACTTAGAACTACTTAGATTAATTAATAAAGAACTAGACTATCTAGCTATAAGAAATCCCCTTCCTTATATATTTATCTATCTCTCTATTATAGAGTTAAATTACTTTAGATTACTAGTAATCTAAGTAATCTATTATCTTATAGATTACTACTAGCTTATTATAATCTATAGTAATCTAATATACTATTAGATTACTACTAGCTTACTATAATCTACGGTGATCTAGTTATGTGACTAGTTATCTTAATTAAGCGACTTATAAGCACCTGCCTAGTCACTCCTCTAGGCCACCTCCCTAGCTACCCTACGTATTCCTACGCTTTCCTTCGTTTATAACACTATAGTATAGATTTATTAAGAGAGAGTTACTTTAGGCTTAAATATAACCTTTACTTAGAGCTTATCTTTAGTATATTCCTTTACTTCTTAATAAAAGGTTAAGGCTATATCCCTTAAAGAGAGATAGTATATTACTATTATAGTATTTACCTAGATTACCTTATTAACTACTATAATAACCTCTTATAAAGAGTAGTCTTTAACCTCTTAGGTATATCCTCTAGTATTAATAATTAACTCTTATTTATATTTTACTAAGACTAGTTTTACCTTAAAGCTAATCTAGCCTTATATTATTACTATTTTAATATAAGATTATACTTAAGATAGTAGTTAGGGTTATTTAGTACTTTTACTCTCTTTTAATATCTAAGTAACTATTTCTTTAATAATAACCTATACTATTTCTTAATTAACTAGGTTATTTATTTTTATTAAGGCTATCTTAGCCTTACCTTAGGCTTATATTTACTTATATTTAAACTATAACTCCTTTACTTAATCTTTATACTTATCCTTAATTAAGAAAAAGAGCTTATTAATAATTTCTCTTTTAGATCTTATCCTCTATCTAATTATAACTATATTAGGCTTATTATAATATAGTTTAGTTATAGAGATATATTTAGATATATCTCTAGTAGTAAATTAACTACTATAACTACCTCTAGTAAAGTGGCTTTAATCTAGGGGTAGACTTATATACTTTTAATTATCTAATAAGTTATTTTCTAATTTTATTACTAGATTAGGCTTAATATAGTCACGCGCTGTTTTCTACTTATAAAGATACTTAATCCTTAATTTATTACTTATAAGCCTTTTTAAATAAACTAAAATAACTAATATCTAAAGACTTAAGTATATAAGAAGAATAAGTAAGTATATAAAGAGTAATAATCTTATTTTCTTAGTAAAAAAGCTTAAATATAATTAAGTAGTAACTTTTATAGTTATCTAAGATAAAGAGGTAATAAGTACCTTTATAATAATCTTTTATATATTTTTAAAAATACCTTATCTAATCTATACTAATCTTATTTATTATTTAGCTATTTAAGCTTATATTAATATACTAATTAGGGGGTAAGTACTTATCTTTATACTAAGGTATAAGGTGATTTTAGCCTTTTATTATAATATATAGTAATATTATTAAGCCTTAGGAATTTACTACTTAAATTATAATAACTTATTCTTTATTATTAAGTTATATTACTTTTACTTTTTTAACCTAATTAAAGCTTATAATAACTATTCTTATTATAATAAAGCTTATTAAAAACCTAGTCTTATTAAAGTTATAAATATTAGACTTTATAATACTATATTTTATAATTATATTCTCTAAGAGTATAAACTAGTTATAAATTATAGGTAGATCTTTATATTTAGCTCTTTAGTAATTATATTTTTATTAAAAATATATAATAAACTCTAATTATTATTATATAAGGTTTTTTACCTAGTATACTCTAATATATCTACTATTATATTTAGTAAGTAGTTAGTTTATTATATCTTCTATATTAAGGTACTAAGGGGGGAGTCCTTATAAGTTTAGCTAGAAAATATATTTTATTATAGCCTTCTCTTCTAAATAAATAAGTTTCTTTAAATTAGTTATAAAATTATATTATATAACTTAGCTATTATATTAGTGATATATAATTAATTAAGGTATATTATAGATTAATATAGCTTATTTATAACTTAGTTTTAGATTTTCTTTAAGAGTTTAAAAGGTAAGGATAATACTTATCTCTTTTAAAAGAATTTCTATAAAGGGTTATTAAGTAATAGAAGTACTAAGGTAAAAGGTACTAAAAATAAGGTAAAGTAGGTAACTCGCTTAATTAGGTAACTTACTTATTAACCACGTTATAAGTAAAAATAATACTAATAAAGTAAGTATTTTATAACTAATAATTAATATAATCTTAGATATTATTTCTTTTTTTATTACTTACCTTAGGATTCTTATTAATATAATTATTCTTTTTATTTTAAATAAATTAATTAAAGTTAATATATAATAAAGAGTTTATAATACTATTAATAAGTATTATTATTAAATTATACTAACTAGGCCTATATATACCTATCTAGTCTTATTATCTTTATAAGTAAGGGAAAAACTAAACTCCCTAGAGGAAAACCCTTACTTCTTTATCTAACTCTAGTTATATATTAATTCCTAGTAAGGGCTAGTAAGGCCTCTCTTCCTAATTATTTTTATTTTACCCCCCTTAGGAAGAGGGGGGGGGGTATCCCCTTTATTAGGCCTTAGCTCCTCCCTATCTACTCTATACCCACTTTATAACTATTCTATCCTAGCTCCGCCCTAAGTCTAATATTTATATAAGTTAGCCTTTATTAATTATATACTTATTTTACTATTTTCTTACTTTTAATTAGGTAGTTAAGTATATAAAGTATATCTCTTTAGTCCCTTAATAGCACTATAATAGAGGTATAGTATTAGCTATAGTCTTAGCCTATAAGTTTATACTAAAGAAGTATATAGTAGATATCCTTTACCTTATATCTATACTAATATATCTTTATATTATATTTAGGTACTTATTACTTATAGAGGAAAGTATTTAGCCTAATTTTTCTTATTTATAATTATATTATAATAAAACTAATATACCTTAGTAAATAAAGGAGTAAAGTTATCTTAGCCTTATACTTAGCTTATAAGGGCTTATAGACTAGGAATAAGATAAGCTATTTTACTTACCTTTAGCTCTTAGTTTCCTTATACTCCTATTTTACTCTTTATATCTAGTTAGCCTAAGCCTTAAGTATATACTAGTCTCTTTCTAATATCCCCTTACTTATCTTTAGTAGGTTCTAGTATAGGTCTTTAATTAGTAATAAGATCTATCTACTACTACTTTAGTAAAGTAAGACTAAGGATAATACCTATATAATAATATACTAGAGCTAAGTTATAACCTTATTAGCTTTCTATTAGTTAAAGGTTCTACTCTTCTATATTATTAGGTAGATATTTACTAGTAATATACTAAGCTTAGTCTTTATATAATAAGTAAAGGTAGCCTTAAAGGCTCCTTTAACTACCTATAAGTACTTTACTTATAACTCTTAGAGGGGCCTAGCTAGGCTTTATATAAGGCTAGTTATAAGGCTATATTATATTACTATTTTAAATAATATAATTAGATAAATTCCTTAAAGGTAAATATCTCTTACTTTCTTAACCCTTAGGCTTTATAACTTTCTTATTATTAGTTATAAGACTTAAAGTATAAACTAGACCTTCTTTAATATAGACTTAATCTACTTTTACTATCTTAACCTTATTAATAATATTACTTTAAAGAGGTATATATTTATTAATAACTTTATTACCTTACCTCTAAGTATAAGAGGGCCTAGATTTAGGGCTTATTTATATTAGAAGTATAGTAATTTAAATTTTAGTATAAAGAAACTTAGTTAATAAGTTCTTATTTAATCTTTATATATAATCTAGGTATTTTCTAGCTAGGACTTAGTTTTACTATAGTTCTTTTTTATATATAGTAAGTTTATATTATCTATAAAGCTAACTATATATAGACCTAAGGCTAATTTAAAAGCTTTATATAATAAGCTTATAAAGAGAATAAAGAGAATTAGGGATAATAATAAGTCTTAAGAGACTTTATACTAGACTACTCTTTCCCTTATTATATTATTATTAATCTAGAGTTAGTTTATCTTCTTATTAAGGAAGGATTAAATAAGGTTAAAGATCTTCTTTAAGTAGCCTAACTAGTAAAGCTCTTAAATAAGTAATCTATAGTTAATATTATTAAAGGCTCTAGCTATATCTAACTAGAGGAGTAATATAGCCTTATCTTAGGCCTAAGCTATATAAAGTAGTTTAATAACTATTATAATTACTATTTTTATTAACCTATATCTTTAATTCCTTATCTAACCCTTAAGAAGAAGCTAGTATATTTCTACTATAGTTATAATATAGGTAGTAAGAATCTTCTTAAATAGCTTACTTATTATATTAAGAAGGGTTATTAGTTATTATCCTCTTACTATTTAGAGGTTATCTAGGGTCTTCTTAGGCTTCTAGAGGACTATAGTAGAGCTAGCTTAGTACTAGACTAGATAGTATCTAGACTATAGTAATATATTAAAGAGCTTTATTAATATCTTATAAAGGGAGGGGCCTAGGGCCTTTAAGAGCTTATATAAGACCTTATCTAGATCTAGGGTGTTCTAGGCTATATAGTCTTTAAGTATATCCTTAACCTTATCTATTATAATCTCTATAAAGATTTTTATTTTATCTTATAGGGGTCTAAGGGTATCTAGCTTATAGACTAAGGTTATATTATACCTAGGCTTAGGACTAATAGTTATTAAGGCTAAAAAGAACTTTTAGACTAAAACCTCTACCTTCTCTTTTCTTAACTATACTAAGGTATTATAGCCTAAGTAAGCTAACTCTAAGATTATATTAGTTATATATCTTATTATAAACCTTTTTACTTACTTCTATTATTTCTATAATACTAATATATTACCTAATAAGTTAAAGTATATCTTTTAGGCTACCTTTTATACCTTAGCTAAGGCCTAAGACTAGTCTTTTTTTATTTTATATATAACCTCCTAGTTTACTTTATTTCCTAACCTCTATACCTACCTCTATATCCTCTTTATTTTAGTAACTACCTAGCTAGTTTTTTAGTTCTATTACTCTAGCCTCCTAGTCTAAGAGGGGCCTATTATAAGAATAGCCTTAAAGATAATATCTTTTATTACTAATATAAGTTACTTATATATTACCTCTATCTCTAAGGGTTTTATTATTAGTAGTTTAGTTATAGCTAAGAGCTAAGCTATTACTTTAGCTAAGATAAGATTAATATTAATCTTTCCTTATTTCTTAATTAGCTTATTTCCTTCTAACTTATAAGCCTAAAGCTTTAATAGTTATAAGATATAATTAGACTTAGCTAGATTCTAGTCTAGTATTATATATCTACCTTTTAGTACTAAAGAGGCTTAGAGGAGATCTAAGGTACTTATATAATAATTATAATAATATTATATTATTATCTCTAGGGGTATAATTAATATAGTTCTAATATAAGTAAGGGCTTTAATTATATTATTTATAAATAAGGACTTTTTATTATAAAGGTCTTAGGAGGGGTAGTAGAGGTTAAAGTCCCTTACTACTATATATAGGATCTCCCTTTCTAATAGGATTCTACTTAGGAGTTTATATAGGTTTATACCTAGCTTAAAGTAAATACTTATAAAGATAAGGGGGTTATTAAGGAATTTAATATAGTATATATTCTTTCTAACTATTACTTCTTATAATACTTTATTAACCTTTTTATAGATATAGGTTATTACCTACCCCCCCCCTATAGGTGCTAGTATAAAGCTAAGGAGGGGGTAGGCGGGGGGCTACTTAGTAATACCTCTTAGATTATAATAATATCTAGGCTATCTTCTTAGTAAAGGGCTAGCTAGATATTATTATTATTTTTATAAATATTTTATAAGAAGATCTTTATTTAGTTATTTAGGCTAGGCTAGTTTACTTATAATTATATCTTAGGTTAATTCTAAGACTATTAGTAATAGTAAAAGTAATAAGAGTAATAATTTACCTTATAATTAGATTATAAGCGCTAGGGTTAATAATAGTACCTAATATAACTAGCCCTTACCTATAGTAGGCGTAGGGGTTTTATATTATAGAATCTTAACTAGTAACCTTAGGCTTATAGACCTTATTCTAGGGTTAGTAAAGTTAAAATTTAGTATATTAGTTTATACTAGGAAAGGCCTCTAGATTAAGGCTAAGGAGAAAGGACCTAAGGGCTACCCTCTTAGATATTATATACTCCTAGCTCTCTTTAAAGGTAATAATACCCTTAGGGACTTTAAGTATCTTTCTTCCCTAGGGTAGTAGCTCTTAAACTCTATTAGTTAGAAGTAATATACCTTCTAAATATAGCCCTAATACTACCTTATAATAAAGTAGTCTTAAGACTATACTAGGTAGTTACCCTTATAGTTAAGATATTATTCTTTCTTATTATCTTTTTTTACTAAGTATAACTTAGATCTAATATAAGTCTAATATATATATTAACTATATTACTTTTTATTTTAGTAAAACCTATTTATATAGTTATACTAGTAATACCTAAAGTACTATAGGGGTTAGACTATATTTAAGAAGGGTTTATATTAGAAGACCTAAGAGTTAAAAAAGACCCCTTACTTATAAAGGTAGTTTATTATCTTAGTATTATATATTCTAATAATAAAAGAGACCTATATCCTAGACTTAAGTTAGGGATAATATACCTTTATAATAATAATATTTACCTTATTAAAGGCTAAGAGTATTATTATAAGGTTAATAGTATCTTATAAGATCTTATTAAGTAATATTACTTTAACTATTATAGTATATACTTACTAGGAGAGGGTTACCTCTAGGCTAAATATAACCTTTACCTAGAGCTTATCTTTTATATATTCCTTTACCTCCTAATAAAAGGTTAAGACTATATCCCTAGAGAGGAGGTAATATACTACTATTATAGTATTAGCCTAAATAACCTTATTAACTACTATAATAATTATTTATAAAGAGTAGCTTTTAATTTCTTATATATATCTTTTAATATTAATAACTAGTTCTTTTTTATATCTAATAAGAACTAGCTTAGCCTTAAAGCTAGCCTAATCCTAGGCTACTATTATTATAATATATAATTATAAGCTAGTTAAAAGCTAGGGTTAGTTAATACTCTAGCTCTCCTTAAGTATCTATATAACTATCTCTTTTATAATAGCCTAGATTATCTCTTAAGTAATTAAGGTATTAGTCTCCTTTAAGGCTACTTTAGCCTTATTTTAAGCCTTAGTTTACTTATACTTAATTTATATCTCTTTTATCTTATCTTTAAATTTATCCTTAATTAAGAAGAGGAGCTTATTAATTAGTTCTCTTTTTAATTTTAGTCTTACTTAAGTTACTATTACCTTAGGCTTATTATAATACTTATTAGTTATAAGGGTATATTAGGATATATCCCTAGTAGTAAACTATCTACCTTAACTACTCTTAATATAGTGGCTTTATACTAATATCGTCTAGGGGTAGAATTAGGTGCTTTTTAATATCTAATAAGTTATTTTTTAATTTTATTATTAGGTTAGGCTTAATACGGTTATATACTATTTCCTACTCTTATTAATAAGTATTATATAATAAGTATATAACTTATTACTACTTTATAAGACTAAGTAAATACTAGAGCTAAGCTTAAAGTAAAAAGTCTTAAGAAGTCTTTAGAGTTTAACTAGTAAAAAGCTATAAAGAGAGTAATAAGATTAAAGAAAGCTCTAAAAAAAGAAGTAAAAAAGGCTCCTTAAGAAGAGAAAAAAGCTAATAATACTAAGCCGAAAGAAGAATAAGTCTAAAGTAATAGTATATTTTTTAGTATTTATAATAAAATAGGATTTAAAAAAATATTTTTTTATTTAAAGTTAAGAGCTAGTTATTTTATTCTAATACTTATTATTATTTACTTATATTATTTAAGTCTTATTATATAAGTTTAGGTTTTTCTTCTTATTATAATCTTTTTTTTAATTATATTATTATTATATAATTATCTATTTTTTATTATTATATAAAGAGAGTTATATTAAGTCTAAAATAATCCTTATAATATACTATTATAATAATAATAAAAACGCTTAAGAAGACTAGGTAATATATATATAAAGATAATAGTTAATAAGAACCTATATTAATTAGTTAGTTATATTATATTAAAGATAATATATCCTTAAAGTCCTTCTAAGAGTAAGTAGTAGTAAAAGAAGAAGAGAAAAAATATAATTAAAGATAAAAATAATAAATATAAAAGCTAAAAATAAGATAAAAATAAGAAGAAGATAAAGATAAAGATAGAAAAGATATAAATAAAGATACTCTTAGTAGTTAAGAAAAAGTAGTTAAGAAGATAAAGATATAAAGGAAAAAGTAAAAGATAAAAAGATAATAAGATAATAAGATAAAAAAAAAGAAAGAAGGAAGGAAGAAAACCTCTTATACCCCTTAGCCTTTAGAAGCTATATAGCCTAGCTAGAGGTTACCTAAGCTTAGAATTAGCTAAAGACTAGGGCTAGGATTAGAATTAGCTAATTCCTAAGACTATAACTAGGATTAGGATTAGCTAATACCTAAGACTAGGGCTAGGGCTAGGATTAACTAAAATAACTAATATCTAGGGCTAGGGCTAGGATTAATTAAAATAACTAATATCTAGAGCTAGGGCTAGGATTAATAAAAATAACTAAAAATAACTAATAAAGGGCGGGATTTCTAGTAGGAAAACCTAGCTATTATAAGGCCGTGATCATAACAATTAGTCTTAGCTAGAATTCTTAGTCGTAGCCCTAATTTTTTTTATAATTCTTATATAACGACAGAGCACCCCTGTAATAGAGGTACCACACTAGCTAGGGGCCCTGGTAGTAGGTGGTCCTTATCCACTAATTACTAAAAGGAGTCTCGATTTCTCACATTTTTCTTAAGACTAACTCCTAGCTAAACTAGCCGGGAGTTAGTCCCATAGAGTATATAAAGCCACTATCTCCACTCAGAACATGTACCCTACGTTTGACTGAGAATTACTAAGACTAATTATCGCGATTATAGCCTAATCCCCCCCCCCTATAGTATAAGAACACACGGGCTATAAAATAAAAATAACTAAATAGATAGGAGATAGTAAGGCTAGGGTTACCTTAAAAAAATCCCTAAATTTTTAAGGTCTCCTAGACCTCCCTAGTTAAAATTATAATACCTGTTATAGGCTAGGCTATGCCTAGCACCTAACTTCCCGACGAGGTCCGTAGGACGCATACCTTTATAGGTGTAACTAGGCAATAAGTGAGGGACTTATTATTATAAATCCTTTTGCCTTAGCAGGAGGATTTTAGCTTAGCTAATGTCGGCAGCTACGCCCTGGTTAGCGCTGTGAGCCCCGCCTGGGGTCAGTCCTTCACATATAATAAGTCATACCTAAAGGTCATAGGTTCAAACCGTGCTCATGATGGCACCTTAACCTAGGCTTATAGGTGAAAGGGACCTAGGGGATAGACGTGGCCTAACTGGTGTGCGCCGGAGAGGGAAGGTATGTTATGGGCTGGGCTATGCCTAGCACCTTCCTGACGAGGTCCGGGCGCATACCTTTATAGGTGTAACCAGGCAACAAGTGAGGGACTTGTTGTTACGAATCCTTTTGCCCTCCGTGGCACAGGGGATTTTGGCTTAGCCAATGTCGGCAGCTGCGCCCTGGTTAGCGCTGTGAGCCCTGCCTGGGGTTAGTCCTTCATAATACCACTTATTATATCTATAACTCTCTACGTCCTTCTAACGTCTCCACACTACTAGAGACCTTCTAATTAGCTACTTAGTTAACTAATAGAAGCTACTAGGTCTCTTAGATAGATATAGACGTCCTTTAGACCTCTATAGTTAGGATTATAACACCACTTATTATATTTATAACTCTCTACATCTATCTAACGTCTCCACGCTACTAGAGACCTTCTAATTAGCTACTTAGTTAACTAATAGAAGCTACTAGGTCTCCTAGTAAGATATAGACGTCCTTTAGACCGCTATAGTTATCACTATAACTCTCTATATCTATCTAACGTCTTTACGCTACTAGAGACCTTCTAATTAGCTACTTAGTTAACTAATAGAAGCTATTAGGTCTCTTAGATAGATATAGATATCCTTTAGACCTCTATAGTTAGGATTATAACACTACTTATTATATCTATAACTCTCTATATCTATCTAACGTCTCTATACTACTAGAGACCTTCTAATTAGCTATTTAGTTAACTAATAGAAGCTACTAGGTCTTCTAGTAAGACATACACGTCCTTTAGACCGCTATAGTTATTACTATAACTCTCTATATCCTTTCTATACCCTTCTATAACACCCCTATACCTTTAATAATATAGTATTAGCTTAGATTATAGGTATAAGCTATTATAAATAAACTTTTAGTGACTAGAGTAAGGGTAGTACTTATAGGACTAGGCTAGTAGCCTAGACCTAGGTAAAACCTTTAATCCTCTTCTAGACCTATATTTCTTTAACTTATAAACCTATTCTTAAATAAGGGTCTTCCTATAGGTTATTAACCTAGTATACTAATACTATAGGATAATATAGATAGTCCTAATTATAAGTATAGAGAGCTATAAATAAATTTTTAATAGTCTAGAGTAAGGGTAGTACTTATAGGAATAGACTACTAGCTATAGATAGCTTAATAATACCTAGTCTTAGGTAAGACCTTTAATCCTCTTCTAGACTTATACTTCTTTAATATATAGTTATATCCTAAGATTAGAGTACCTATAGGTTATTAACCTAGTACTCCTATACTACTAGATGATTTAGTATATCCTAACTAAAGACTAACTATATAGTAAAGAGGAAGAGCCTATTTTCTAAGACCCTAGTAGTTTATAACTTATACTATTCCTTATAGATATTAGCCTATAGTCTATAATATAGTAGGTCTTATCTAATAGTACTTTAGTTCCTAACTTTAGCTAGTAGCTAATTTCCTTAATTAGGGGTACCTTAGGTTATTAGCCTAGTTCTAATTAGTATTAAGAAGCTAGCTATAGTAATAAAACCTACCTAGTACTATAGTACTAGGTTAAGCTAACTTATAGACTCTTTCCTTATATATAACTATAGGTAACTACTATACACTCTATCTTATCTATAAGATCTTATTATAATAACCTATTAGTACCTCTTATAGTTAATAAAGACCCCTAACTACTATAGATTAAGACTATCCCTAATAAAAGAGTATCTTAGGTAGGCTTTATAAGTTATTAAAAGGTCTTATTTACATTATCTTATAGCTTATAAGGTCTCCTTACTATAATCTTTATTATAATAATAATAAAAACACTTAAGGAGACTAGATAATATATATATAAAGATAATAACTAATAAGAACCTATATTAATTAGTTAGTTATATTATATTAAAGGTAATATATCCTTAAAGTCTTTCTAAAGATAAGTAATAATAAAAGAAGAAAAAGAAGAATATAATTAAAGATAAAGATAATAAATATAAAAGCTAAAGGTAAGATAAAGATAAGAAGAAGATAAAAATAAAGATAAAGAAAATATAAATAAAGATACTTTTAGTAGTTAAGAAGAAGTAGCTAAGAAGATAAAAATATAAAAGAAAAAGTAAAAGATAAAAAGATAATAAGATAATAAGATAAAAAGAAAGAAAGAAAGAAGGAAGAAGACCTCTTATACCCCTTAGCCTCTAAAAGCTATATAGCTTAGCTAGAGGTTACTTAAGCTTAGAATTAGCTAAAGACTAGGGCTAGGATTAAAATTAGCTAATTCCTAAGACTATAGCTAGGATTAGGACTAGCTAATACCTAGGACTAGGGCTAGGGCTAGGATTAACTAAAATAACTAATATCTAGGGCTAGGGCTAGGATTAACTAAAATAACTAATATCTAGGGCTAGGGCTAGGATTAACTAAAATAACTAATACCTAAGGCTAGGGCTAGGATTAATAAAAATAACTAAAAATAACTAATAAAGAGTGGGATTTCTAGTAGGAAAACCTAGTTATTATACTATATAATAGGTATTATTAATAAAAAGTATATTTTCTTTAAAAATAATAAAATATCTTTTTTATCTTTTTTATATTTTATTTTTATTATTTAACCTTATAATCTAAACCTTATTTAAGTATTCTTTTAATTATTAACTATATATTACTTCTTATAGTGACTTTTTTTATATTTAAGCTAAATATAATTATATCTCTCTATTTTATATTTTTTTATATTTTTTAATACTTTAATACTTACCTTTATAAGTAGGAAATAGTGTATGACTATATTAAGCCTAACCTAGTAATAAAATTAAAAAATAACTTATTAGATATTAAAAAACACTTAAATCTACCCTTAGATAATATTAATATAAAGCTACTATATTAGGAGTAATTAAAGTAAATAGTTTATAACTAGAGATATATCCTAATACACCCTTATAACTAATAAACACTATAATAAGCTTAAGGTAGTAATAACCTAAATAAGGCTAAAATTAAAAAGAGAACTAATTAATAAGCTTTTCTTTTTAATTAAAGATAAATTTAAAGATAAGGTAAAAAAGATATAAGCTAAGTATAAATAAACCTAGGCCTAGAGTAAGACTAAAATAACCCTAAAGAAGACTAATACTCTAATTACTTAAGAGGTAGTCTAGGCTATTATAAAAGAGATAATTATATAAATACTTAAAGAAAGCTAGAGTATTAACTAACCCTAGCTTTTAACTAGTTTATAATTATATATTATAATAGTAATAGCCTAAGACTAGGCTAGCCTTAGGGTTAAACTAGTTCTTATTAGATATAAAAGAGAACTAGTTATTAATATTAGGGGATATATATAAGAAATTAAAAGCTACTCCTTATAAGAGATTATTATAGTAGTTAATAGGGCTATTTAGGCTAATACTATAGTAATAGTATACTACCTTTTATCTAGGGATATAGTCCTAACCTTTTATTAGAAGGTAAAGGAATATATAAAAGATAAGCTTTAAGTAAAGGTTATATTTAGCCTAGAAGTAATCTTATCTTAGTAAATATATATTATAATAGTTAAAGTAATATTACTTAATAAGATCTTATAAGATATTATTAACCTTATAATAATACTTTTAGCCTTTAATAAGGTAAATATTATTATTATAAAAGTATATTATCTTTAACTTAAGTCTAGGATATAAGCCTTACTTATTATTAAAATATATAATACTAAGATAATAAACTACCTTTATAAGTAAGAGGTCTTTTTTAACTTCTAGGTCTTTTAATATAAGCCTTTCTTAAATATAATCTAGCCTTTATAATACTTTAGATATTACTAATATAACTATATAAGTAAGTTCTATTAAAATAAAAAGTAATATAACTAATATACTTATTAAACTTATACTAGGTCTAAGCTATACCTAGTAAAAAAAGATAATAAAAAAATAATATTTTAATTATAAAAGTAATTACCTAGTATAATCTTAAGACTACCTTATTATAAGGTAATACTAAGGCTATACCTAAGAGGTATATTACTTCTAACTAATAGAGTTTAAGAGCTACCGCCCTAGGGAGGAAAGACGCCTAAGGTCTCTAAGGGTGTTATTACCCCTAAAGAGAGCTAGGAGTATATAGCGCCTAAGAGGGTAGCCCTTAGGTCTCTCCTCCTTAGCCTTAATCTAAAGACCTTTCTTAGTATAAACTAATATATTAAATTTTAACTTTATTAACCTTAAAATAAAGTCTATAAGCCTAGGGTTATTAGTTAAAATCTTATAATATAAAACCCTTATATTTATTATAAGTAAAGACTAATTATATTAAATATTATTATTAACCTTAATACTTATAATTTAATTATAAAGTAAATTATTATTTTTATTATTTTTATTATTATTAATAGTCTTAGAACTAACTTAAGATATAGTTATAATTAAACTAGCTTAACTTAGATAATTAAATAAAGATTCTTTTATAAAATATTTATAAAGATAATAATAATATCTAGTTAGCCCTTTACTAAGAGGATAGCTTAGATATTATTATAATCTAAGAGGTATTATTAAGTAGCCCCTTACTTACCCTCTCTTTAGCTTTATATTAACACTTATAAAGAAGGGGTAAATAATAACTTATATTTATAAGAGGGTTAATAAAATATTATAAGAAGTAATAATTAAAAAAAATATATATTATATTAAATTCTTTAATAACTATTTTATCTTTATAAGTATTTACTTTAAACTAGGTATAAACCTCTATAGACTCTTTAGTAGAATCTTATTAGAAGGGGAGATCTTATATATAATAGTAAGGGACTTTAACCTCTACTACCCCTCCTAAGACCTCTATAGTAAAAAGTCTTTATTTATAGATAATATAATTAAAGCCTTTACTTATATTAAAACTATATTAATTATACCCCTAGGGATAATAATATAATATTATTATAACTACTATATAAGTACCTTAGACCTCCTCTAGGCCTCTTTAATTCTAAAAGGTAAATATATAATACTAGACTAGAATCTAGCTAAGTCTAATTATATCTTATAGTTATTAAAGCTCTAAGCTTATAAGTTAAAGGAAAATAAGCTAATAAAGAAATAAAGAAAGATTAATATTAGTTTTATCTTAGTTAAGGTAATAGCCTAACCCCTAACTATAACTAAACTACTAATAGTAAGATCCTTAGAGGTAAAGGTAATATATAAGTAACTTATACTAGTAATAAAAGATATTATTCTTAAGGCTATCTTTATAATAAGCCCCTTTTAGACTAAGAGGTTAAAATAATAGAACTAAAAAACTAATTAGGTAGTTATTAAGATAAAGAGGACTTAGAGGTAAGTATAAAGATTAAGAAATAAAGTAGACTAGGAGATTATATATAAAATAAGAAAGGCCTAGTCCTAGGCCTTAACTAAAGTATAAAAGGTAGCCTAGAGAATATACTTTAACTTACTAAGTAATATACTAGTATTATAAAAGTAATATAAGTAGGTAAAAAGGTTTATAATAAGATATATAGCTAATATAATCCTAGAGTTAGCCTACCTAGGCTATAATACCTTAGTATAGTTAAGAGAGGAGAAGGTAGAGGTTTTAACCTAAAAGTTCTTTTTAGCCCTAGTAACTATTAGTCTTAAGCCTAGGTATAATATAACCCTAGTCTATAAGCTAGATACCCCTAGACCTTTATAAGATAAAATAGAAATCTTTATAGAAGTTATAATAGATAAGGTTAATGATATACTTAGAGGCTATATAGCCTAGAATACCCTAGGTTTAGATAAGGTCTTATATAAGCTCCTAAAGGCCTTAGGCCCCCCCCTTTATAAGACACTAATAAAGCTCTTTAATATACTAGAGTCCCTAGAGGAAAATCCTTACTTCTTTCTAACTACTTTAGTCCTATATTAACTTCTAGTAGGGTCTTATAAAGCCCCTCTTCTTAATTAAGTTTCTTAGGGGGGGGTATTAGCTAGGTCACTAGTTTAGGTCTAGGCTAGGCCCTTAGTTATAAGTTAGTACTTATAGCTTTATCCTCTAACTTAGTCCTAAGGGCGCCTTAAAGATATAGGGGGGGCTTAATTTTACCCTTCCTAGCTAATCTAGCTAATCTAGGTTTAGAAAAAATAGGCGTTCTATTAGGGCTAAGTTATCCCCTAGTAGGTACCTCCCTATCTTTATAATAGCTTAGTTAGTACTTCTTATTCCTAGTATACTCCCCTATATACTTATAATAGCTATATTTATATTTATTATTATTCTATAAATACTATATAGATATACTTAGTAACTTATATATTAGGTTTATCTTAGGGTTATACTAGCTACTATATTATCCTAGTGTACTCTTATTATAATTAATATAATAGCTACTTATTAGTCTTTACCTAGCTAATTTATTATTATTATTAGCTAGCTAGTAGAGATAAAGGAGGCCTAATTCCTTAATTCCTAGCTTCTTTTCCTTCCTTTAATAATTATATTAATTATATATCTCCCTTCTTCTTACCTACACTTTTCCCCTACTACCCCTATATATTATCTAGTTATACCTATAATATCCCTTATCTATAGATTTAAGCTAATTATATATAGGAAGCTTTATACTACTATTATCACTTTTAAGTAAGTAAAAACTATTCCCTAGGTCTAGCCTAAGCCTACCCTAATCCCTATCCTAACCTTAGTAAGATTTTTACTAAAAACTCTATACCCCCCTACTCCTATTATAGTAAGTAACTTCCTCCCCTTATTAGCCCTAGTTTAGTATCTAATTAATATAGCCTTATTATTATCTTACCTCTAAGATTACTAGAGAATATAAGCTCTTACCTTAAGATAATCTTAAGCCTATATAAGGTAACCCTTAGGTTACCTCTTATAGCTATTATATTAGCTAGATAAAAAATACTAGTAAGTTAATTTATTTCTAACTTACTTATATATATTATCCTTAGCTTAGCTCTAATTCTCCCTTATTAATCTCTTTAGCTAAGACTAGCTTATATACTAAATATATATAAATAAAATAGTATTACCTTTAAATAAGCCCCTTATAGCCTTAAGTTAACCCTAATAATTAACTATAATAGGTATTACCTTTAGTTAAGCTAAGTATAACTATTATCTAGAGTTAGCTATAAGACTACCTTATAGCCGCCCTAAAGGTAGTCTTAGTTAATCTTACCTTTAGGTAGCTAATATTAGAGGCTAGTTAAGCCTACTATAATACTAGTAGTATTACCACTAAGGAGGCCTAGGACTAGGCCTATATTACTAGTAAGGTTTATCCTATTATTACTATTACTACTATACCTACTACACTTATTATCCTTACCTTAGCCCCTACCCTTACCCCCGCCCCTACTACTAACCCTACTAGTCCTAGTTAGCCCCTAGTTATAGTTAATTAGGCCTTACTATCTAATATCTTATTAGAGCTATATTATTACTCTTATAGGTTAGGAGTTTTAGTGCTTACTACTATCCCTACTAACCCCGCTATAGCTCTAGCCCTAGTCCCCGCCGCCCCTATACCTACGCCCCCCGCGCCTATTAGCCCTACCCCTACGCCCCTTACGCTTATAGCCTCTATTATACCTACTATAGCCCTTAATAGTACCTAGGGGTTAGGTATTAATCTAGGCTTAGATAATAATAGAGGTCTTATAACCCTAAAGTAGCCTTATCTTATAACTACTAAGGGCTTAGGTAAGCTTTTTTCTTTTATTCTTTTAGTAATAAGATTAATATTTAGCTTAATTAGCTTTATTTTAGCCCTAATAAGGCTTTTATCTTAGTTTATTTTATTAATAATACTAAGTTCCTTTATACCTAACCTTCTTTTATCTTAGCCTTTACTTAACTTTAATTATAAACTAATATTTATATATATTAATTATCTTTTCTTATAAATTTACTTTATAATCTTTTTATTTTTAACTAGATTATTAAGGGTATAAATAATATTATATTGTTTTTATAATAATATTATTCTAAAGATATTATCTCTTTTTATAAACTTATATAAGAGTAATATATAATAAATATCTTCTAGGTTACTCTTATATTAATATACCCTTAACTTATAACTAAGGATATAATACTTATAGAAGAAGGTATTTAGTCTAATTTTTCTTATTTAAAGTTATATTATAATAAAGTTAATATATTATAAAGAGTATAGAACTAGGGTTACTTTAGCCTTATATTTAAGTTATAATAACTTATATACTAAGAAAAATATAAGATATTTTACTTTTTTTTAATTCTTAGTCTCTTTTTATTTTTACTTTATTTATTACTTTTAGTTTACTTACTTATTAAGTATATATTAATCCCCCTTTAAGACCCCCTTACTTATTTTTAATAAACTACTATAAAGCCTTTATATTAGTAAAGTAATTTACCTTCTATAGTTTCTTTATAATAATATAAAAGAGGTTACTTAGGTAATTATATAATAAAACTAGGCTATAGCCTTATTAACCTTTTATTAGTTTAAGATCTTACTTTTTCTTATTAATAAATAGATATTTATTAAGAGGACTTAAAGTTTTATCTTAATATAATAAGTAAGGGTTACTTTAAAGGCTTCTCTAATAACTTATAAGTACTTTATTTATAGTTTATAAAGAAGCCTTATTAGGCCCTTTATAAGCCTATTTCCTAGATAGTATTATATTATAACTTTAAAAGATATAATTAGATAAATACCTTAGAGGTAAATATCTCTTATCTCTTAGACCTAGGGGCCTTATAATTTCTTTATAGTTATTTATAAGACTTAAAGTACTAACTTTATCTTACCTAATATTACCTTAATCTACTTTCTTTATCTAAGCCTTATAAAAAAGATTATATTAAGTAAATATATACTTATAAATAACTTAATTATCTTACTTTTAAGTATAAGAGGGCTTAAGTCTAGTATATATTTATATTTAAAGTATATTAATTTAAATTTTAATATTAAAAAGCTAAGGTAATAAGTTTAAGACTACTCTTAGTAGATTAACTAAATAGTCTTAAGCTTATATTTTATCTTATTATAGTTCTTCTTTATATATAAGAGATTTATATTATCTATAAACCTAATAGTTTATAGGCCTAAGGCTACTTTAAGAGCTTTATAAAGTAAGCTTATAAATAAGATAAAGAGAATTAAAGATAGTAATAAGCCTTAAGGTATACTTTTTTATAGTAAGTATTTTTTTATTAAGCTATTATTAATATAGAGCTAGGTTATCTTATTACTAAAGAAGGATTATATTAAATTTAAAACTTACTTTAGGTATTTAAGATATTAAAGCTTTTAAATAAGTAGATAATAGTTTATATTATTAAATATACTAATAATATTTAATTATAAGAGTAATATAGCTTTACCTTAGGCCTAGGCTACTAGGACTAACTCTACTACTAGTAAGATTATTATCTCTATTAACTTCTTTCTCTTATTACCTATCTATTTCTCTAAGAGAAGCTAGTATATTTTTACTATAGCTATAATATATATAACTAAGATCTTCTTAAATAGTTTCTTTATTATATTTAAAAAGGTTATTAAGCACTAGCCTCTTATAGTTTAAAGCTCTTTTAGGGATTTTCCTAATTTCTAAAGTATAACTATAGTATTAGTATAATACTAGGCTAAGAAATACTTAGACTCTAGGGATATATTAAATAATTTAGCTAATATTTAGTAAATAAGAGGGCTAAGGGCTTTTAATAGGCTATATAAGACCTTATCTAAACCTAATATATTCTAAACTAAGTATCTTTATAAGGTATCTTTTACTTCTTCTTTTATAACTTATATTAGAAGCTTAGTAAAATCTTATAGTAGGTAAACTATTAGTTATTCTTTATCTAGGTCTAGACTAGGGTTACTCTTTATAGAGGGGGAAAAGAACTTTTTAGTAAAGACCTTTACTTTTTCTTCTCTTATTTATACTAATAATCTCTAGTCTAGTTAAGCTAGTACTAAGATTATATCTACTATATATCTTATTATATACCTCTTAGCCTACTAGTATTACCTTTATAAGGCTAAGGTATCTCCTAATAAGTCTAGGTAAGTTCTCTAGGTTACTTATTATATCTTAACTAAGGCTTAGGCCTAGGCCTTCTTTACTATATTTACTATATCCTAGTTAACTTAGTTTCTAGATCTTAGGGCTTTTTACTAGGCTTATCTTATCTTTATTATTACCCCCCTTATTAATTCTAATTACTAGGCTAGTTATTAGTCTTAAGATAGACTTATCTTAGAGATAGCCTTCTTAATAATATCTTTAAGTACTAAAATAAGCTAGCTATATATTACTTTTACTTATAAGAAATTAAGTATTAGTAACTTAGTTATAACTAGAAGCTAGGCTATTACCTTTATTAATATAATACTTTTATTAATCTTATCTTATCTCTTTATTCTAGGAGTTACCTCTACCTAGAGTACTTAAAGTTCTAGTAACTATAAGATATAGTCTAAGCTATATAGGTCTTAGTTTAAGAATATATATTAAGGTCTTAGTAATAAAGTAGCTTAGAGGAGGTCTAGAGTACTTATATAATAGTTAGATCTATATTATATTATTATTCCTAGTAAAGTAACTAGGGTGGTCTTAGTATAGGTTAAGGCCTTAATTATCTTATTAGTATATAAAGATTTCCTTTTATATAAGTCCTAAGATAAGTAGTAAAGGTTAAAATCCCCTACTATAGCTCTTAGGACTCCTAGCGCTAGTAGTATATTATCTATAAGTTAGCCTAGGTCTATACTAGGCTTTAAGTAGAGATTTATAAAGATAAGAGGATTCTTATAGAATTAAATATAATATATATTATCTCTTATTATTCCTTCTTAAGTAGATCTATTAATTCTTTTATAGATATAGGTTATTATCTACTTACCCCCTTAGAAGTACTAATATAATACTAATATAAGGGTAAGTAAGAAGCTACCTAGTAATACTTCCTAAATTACTATAATATCTAAGCTATCCTCTTAGTAAAGGGCTAACTATATATTATTATTATCTTTATAAATATTTTAAGAAAAAATCCTTATTTATTTATCTAGATAAGGCTAGCTTAGTTATAATTATATCTTAGCTTAATTCTAAGGTTATAGGTAATAGTAAGAAAGGGGGAGGAGGTTCTTACTCTTAGTTAATAAGATAAGGGCTAATAATAAGAAGTCTAAGGTCTAGCTCTTACCTAACCTAAAGGCTAGTATTACCCTTTAAAGGATTCTAGTTAATAATATTAATATAAGTCTTATAGATCTTTTTTATAGATTAGTAAAGTTAAAGTTTAATATATTAATTTATATAAGAAAAGGTCTTTAGATAGCTAATATAGCTAAGGAGGGGCCTAGTAGGTACCCCCTTAAGCGCTATATACTCCTAGCCCTCTTTAAAAGTAATAACGCCCTTAAAGACCTTAGGGCTCTTTCCTCCTTTAGGTAATAAGATTTAAACTATATTAGTTAAAAGTAATATACCTCTTATACTTAGCTCTAGTATTACTTTATTATAAGGTAGTCTTAGGACTATATTAGGTAATTACCTTTATAGTTTAAGTACTATTCTTTCTTATTATTTATCTTAGTTAGGTATAGCTTAGTCTTTAAATAAGACTAGTATATATACTAATTATAATACTTTTTATTTTAGTAGAACTTTCTTATATATCTATATTAGTAATATTAGAAGTACTATAAAAGCTAGACTATATCTAAGAAAGGTTTATATTAGAATACTTATAATTTAAAAAAGACTTTTTATTTATATAAATAATTTATTATTTTTATATTATAAGTTCTAATAATAAATAAAGCTTTTATCTTAGACTTAAATTAGAGATAATATACCTTTATAATAATAATATTTACTTTATTAAAAGTAAAAAGTATTATTATAAAGTTAATTATATCTTATAAAACCTTATTAAATAAAACTACTTTAATAACTATAGTATAGACTTACTAAGATAGAGTTACTTTTAGGCTAAATATAACCTTTACTTATAGTTTATCTTTTATATATTCCTTTACTTTTTAATAAAAGGTTAAGATTATATCTCTTAAGGAAAGGTAGTATATTACTACTATAATATTAGTATAAATTACCTTATTAATTATTATAATAACCTCTTAGGGGGACTAGTTCTTAATCTCTTAAATATATCCTCTAGTATTAATAACTAGTTCTTACTTATACCTAGCTAGGACTAGCTTTACCCTTAGGCTAGCCTAGTTCTAGGCTACTATTATCTTAATATAAGACTATACTTAGGTTAGTAGCTAGGGCTACCTAGTACTCTAGTTCTTTTTAAGTATTTATATAACTATTTCCTTAATAATAACTTATATTATTTTATAATTAATTAGAATATTAGCCCCTATTAAGGCTATCCTAGCCTTACCTTAAGCTTATATTTACTTATATTTAAATTATAACTTTTTTATTTAGTTTTTAAATTCTTCTTTAATTAAGAAGAGAAGCTTATTAATTATTTCTTTTTTAGATCTTAGTCTTAGTTAGGCTATAGCTATATTAGGCTTATTATAGTGTTATTTAGTTATTAGGATATATCTAGGTGTATCTCTAGTAGTAAATCGCTTACTATAACTACCCTTAATAAAGTAACTTTAAGCTACTATTATCTAAGGGTAGATTTATATATTTTTAAATATCTAATAAGTTATTTTTTAATTTTATTACTAGATTAGGCTTAATATAATCACACGCTATTTTCTACTTATAAAGTTATTTATTTAATAATAACTTATATTATTTCCTTAATAACTAAGGGGCTAGTTTTTATTAGAGTTATCTTAGCTTTATTATAAGTCTAAGTTTATTTTTATTTCTATTATATTTCTTTGATTTTATTTTTAAATTTATTTTTAATTAAAAAAAAAACTTATTAATTATTTCTCTTTTAAATCTTAATCTTATTTTAGTTATTATTATATTAAGCTTATTATAATACTATTTAATTATAAAGATATATCTAGGTATATCTTTAGTAGTAAATTATCTATTATAATTACTCTTAGTAAAGTAGTTTTAAGCTATTATTATTTAATAGTAGATTTCACCTATCTTTATAAGTAAAAAACAGCGTATAACTATATTAAGCTTAATCTAGTAATAAAATTAGAAAATAACTTATTAGATAATTAAAAGTACTTAAATCTACCCCTAGATAATATTAGCTTAGAGCTACTTTACTAAAGGTAGTTATAGTAGCTAATTTATTACTAGAGATATACCTAAATATATCCTTATAACTAAACCACACTATAATAAGCCTAATATAGCTATAACTAGATAGAGGATAAGATCTAAAAGAGAAATTATTAATAAGCTTTTCTTCTTAATTAAAGATAAGTATAAAGACTAAATAAAGGAGTTATAGTCTAAATATAAATAGATATAAGCCTAGGGTAAAGCTAAGATAGCCTTAGTAAGAATAAATAACCTAATTAGCTAAGAAATAATATAAGTTATTATTAAAGAAATAGTTACTTAGATACTAAAGGAAAACTAAAGTACTAAATAACCTTAACTACTATTCTAAGTATAGTCTTATATTAAAGTAATAGTAATATAAGGCTAGATTAGCCTTAGGGTAAAACTAGTCTTAGTAAGATATAAATAAAAGTTAATTATTAATACTAGAGGATATACCTAGGAGGTTAAGGATTACTTCTTATAAGAGGTTATTATAATAGTTAATAAGGTAATTTAGGTAGATATTATAGTAGTAGTATATTACCTCCCCTTAAGGGATATAGCCCTAACCTTCTATTAAGAAGTAAAAGAATATACTAAAGATAAGCTTTAAGTAAAGGTTATATTTAGGCCTAAGATAACTCTCTCTTAATAAATCTATACTATAATAGTAAAGGTAGTCTTACTTAGTAAGATTCTATAAGATACCTTTAACCTTATAATAATACTCTTAGCCTTTAATAAAGTAAATATTATTATAATAAAAGTATATTACCCTTAGTTTAAGTCTAAAATAAAAGCCTTAATAATTATTAGAATCTATAATATAAAAATAATAAATTACTTTTATAAATAAAGGGTCTTCTTTAACTCCTAGGTATTTTAATATAAGCCCTTCTTAAAGATAATATAGCCTTTATAATACTTCTAATATTATTAATATAACTATATAAGTAAGTTTTACTAGAATAAGGAATAATATAGCTAGTATACTTACTAGACCTATATTAAAACTAAGCTATACTTAGCTAAAAAAGATAATAAGAGGGAATTATACCTTAACTATAAAGGTAATTACCTAATATAGTCTTAAGACTATCTTATAATATAATAGTACTAGGGCTAAGCCTAGGAGGTATATTACTTTAGACTAATATAATTTAAGAGCTATTACCTAAGCCTAAATAAGAAGAGGCCCTTAAGGTCTCTAAAAGTATTATTACCCTTAAAGAGAGCTAGGAGTATATAGTACCTAAGAGGGTGCTCTTTAAGACTCTCCTTATTAGCCCTAGTTTAAAGGCCTTTCTCTATATAGACTAATATATTAAAGTTTAACTTTATAAACCTTAAAGTAAGGTTTATAGGCCTAATATTACTAACTATTTTATAGTATAAGAGTATTATACTTACCTTAAGAGAAGATAGGGTTAGGTAGATACTATTATTAGCCCTAGTACTTAGAGATTATAGTTATACCTAAGGGGACCTACTCTTACCCCTTTTATTATTATTAATAATTATAAAGCTAATCTAGGATATAATTATAACTAACCTAGTCTAGTCTAAATAACTAAGTAAAGATTTTATTATAAAATATTTATAAAGATAATAATAATATCTAGCTAGCCCTTTATTAGGAGGATAGCTATAATATTATTATAATCTAGGAAGTATTACTAAGTAGCCCCTTACTTACCCCTACCTTAGTACCTTACTAGCGCTTATAAGGAGGGGGAAGGGTAGTTATATATATATATATAAAGATTAAAAAGTTATTATAAGAAGTTATAATTAGGAAAGATATATATTATATTAAATTCTCTATAAACCCTCTTATTTTTATAAACCTTTATATTAAACTTAGTACTAACCTATATAAGCTCCTTTATAATATCTAAGTAAGAGAGGCCCCTTAAGTAGTAATTAGAGACTTTAACCTTTACTACCCCTCCTAAGATCTTTATAATAAGAGATCTATATTTATAAATAATATAATTAAGACCCTTATTAATATTAAGACTATACTAGTTATACTTCTAGGGATAGTAATATAATTCTACTATAATTACTATATAAATACCCTAGACTTACTTTAGGCCTTACTAGTCTTATAAAGTAGGTATATAACCCTAGACTAGAACCTAGCTAGGTTAGATTATATCTTATAACTATTAGAACTCTAAGCTTACTAAATAAAAATAAAGAGACTAATAAAGAAGTAAGAGATAATTAATACTACCCTTATATTAGTAAAGATATTAGCTTAACTCCTAGCTATAATTAAGGCCCTAATAATAACCTTAATAAAGGTAGAAATAGCTTATAAGAAGCTTATAATAGTAATAAAGGATATTATAAGAAAAGCTATCTCTAAGATAAGCCTTACCTAGGTTTAAAAACTAGAGTAATAGAACTAGGTAACTAGCTAAGTAGTTATTATAATAAAGAGATTATAAAGAAAGGCCTAGAGGTTAGGAAATAAAGTTAATTAGGAAGTTACTTATAGTATAAAAAAGACCTAAGCCTAGGCCTTAGCTAAGGTATAAAAGGCTACCTAAAGAATATATCTTAACTTACTAGGAGATACCTTAGTATTATAGAAGTAATATAGGTAGGTAAAAGGGTTTATTATAAGCTATATAGCTAATATAATCTTAGAGCTAGCCTAGCTAGGCTAAGACTTTTTAGTATAGTTAAGAGAGGAAAAGGTAGAGGTACTAGCCTAAAAGTTCTTCTTAGCTCTAGTAGCTATTAAGCCTAATAAGACCTTAGATAAAGAATAAAGTACTCTTATCTATATATAAGATATAACTAATATCCTTATAGTTATTACTATAGGTAAAGTAAAAAATATACTAAGAGGCTATATAATATAGAACGCCCTAGGCCTAGATAAAGTCTTATATAGACTCCTAAAGGCCCTAGGCCCCTTATTCTATAAGGCACTAATAAAGATCTTTAATATATCTCTATAGACTAGGTATTTCTTAGTATAATATTAGTCTAGTATTACTATAGTTCTCTAGAAACTAGGGAAGACTCTAGATAACCTTTAGATAATAAGAAGATAGTACTTAATAACCTTACTTAATATAACTAATAAGCTTTTTAAGAAGATTCTTATTACTTATATTATAACTATAATAAAAATATACTAACTTCTACTAGAAGGATAAATAGGAAACTAGAGATAAAGGTTAATAGAAATAGTAATAATAATAGTAATTAAGCTTATCTATATAGTATAAGCTTATAATAAAGTAGTATTACTTTTATAACTAGATATAACTAGTACTTTTAATAATATTAACTATAAGCTACTTATTTAAGAACTTTATTACCTTAGCTACCTAGAGTAGATTCTTAACCTCCTTTAGTCCTTTTTTAATAGTAAGATAAATTAGCTTTATATTAATAGTAATCTTATAAAAGAAAAAGTAATCTAGTAAGAAGTCCCTTAAGGCTTATTATTATCTCTTATCTTTTTATTTTTTTTATAACTTTACTTTATAAAGCCCTTAACTTAACTTTAAGCCTATATATAATTAGTTTTATAAATAATATAAACTTACTATATATAAGTAAAAATTATAATAAAATTAAAAGTTAATTAGAGAATATTTAAATAATTTATAAGAAATAAATAAAAGACTATTACCTTAGCTTTTTAATCCTAAAGTTTAAGTTACTATACTTCTAATATAGGTATACTTTAGATCTAGGCCCCTTTATACTTAGAGGTAAAGAGGTAAAGTTATTTAAAGATACTTACTTCTTTAAAATAACCTTATTAGTAAAGTTAAGATAATAGAAATAAGTTAAGGTTATATTAGAGAAGGTATACTTAATACTTTATATTTTATAACTTATAGTTAAAAAGTTATAAGGCCTAAAGGTTAAGGAAGTAAGAGATATTTACTTATAAAAAATCTACTTAATTATATTATTTAGAGTAATAATATAATATAGTCTTATAACTAGCCTTATAAAAGGCCTAGTAAAGCCCCTAAGGGAATTATAAGTAAGATACTTATAGGTAGCTAAGGGAGCTTTTAGAGCTACCTTTACTTACTATATAAAGACTAAGCTTAGTATCCTCTTAATAAATATCTACTTAATAATATAGAAGAATAAGATATTTAACTAATAAGAGGCTATAAGGGCTATAACCTAGCTTTAATATATTATTATATAGGTATTATTAGTAATCCCCCTCCTTTATTACTAGTATTAAAATAAATAAATCTTATTACTAATAAAATACTTATACTAAGACTTATTAAAGATAAATAAAGAGGCTTTAGAGAGAGACTAGTATATACTTAAAACTTAGGCTAATAGGGTCTAGAGAGTAAAATAGGAATATAAGGAGATAAAGAACTAGAGATAAGTAAGATAACTTACCTTATATTTAGTATATAAACCCCTATAAGCTAGGTATAAAGCTAGGGTAGCCTTACTCTTTTATATACTATAGTATATAAGCTTAATTATATTATAACTATAAATAAAGAAGATTAGCCTTAATACTTTCCTCTATAAGCACTAGGTACCTAGATATAATATAAGAATATACTAGTATAAGAGTAGGCTAGAGGATATCTACTATATACTTCTTTACTATAAGCTAATAAGCTAGGAGTATATCTTTAATATAGCTTTACTTAAGGAATAATAAGATATACTTTATATACTAGATTACCTAATTAAAAGTAAAAAGATTATAAAATAGGTATATAACTAATATAAGTTAATATATATAACTATTAGGCCTAGGATAAAACTAAGGGGAAATAAGGATAAGACTAGTATAGAGTAAGGGTAAAAGTAAGGAAGGGCTTATAAAAGGGCTTAAAAAATAATTAAGAAGAGGGGCCTTACTAGCCCTTACTAGGAATTAATATATAACTAGAGTTAGATAAAGAAGTAAGGGTTTTCTACTAGAGTCTCTAGTTTTTCTTTTACTTATAAAGATAGAAAGACTAGATAGATATATATAGTCTAATTAGTATAATTTAATAAGAATATTACTATTTATATAGAATGATTTTACTATTTATATAGGTGATTTATAAGTAGCACTAGTAGATTTTTAAAGGTATATCTGTTTATAGGTAAATTATATATAAATTATAAGTATCTTTAAAAATAGTACTATATTTCATTTTTTCTGCCTATCTGCCACAACGCACACTCGCCGCCGCCGCCGCTACCACCACCACCACCACCACCACCTCTTGCAGAGGCTCTCAACGCTCGCTAATTCGCTTAAAAAACGCATTTTCGCTGTTTTTGACGATTGTGCACACATCGGAGCCGGATCAACGATTCTTCCGCGCTAATTCCTGCCACAACACCCACTCGCCGCCGCCGCCGCCGCCGCCGCCGCCGCCGCCTCTTGCAGAGGCTCTCAACGCTCGCCAATTCGCTCGAGTTGTGCACATAACGGGCCAGATAAAGTCGTTAAGAGAGCTAAATAACGGCGGCGGCGGCGGCGGCGGCGGCGGCGAGTGTGTGTTGTGGTACTGTTGTTGTTGTTCTGTTGTTATTGCTTAGGAGAAAAGGAGTAAAAAATGATGTTAGGGGGAGAAAGTTAATAAGCTAAAGAAAAAAAGCGCTAGACTAAAAGGTACTTCTATTTTAGTAGGGGATATACTAAAGATTAGGTACCACGCTAGTAGGAAAATTTCTACTTATAAATTATCTATGTAAATAGTAAAATCGTTCTATGTGAATAGTAATACTCTTTAATAATAATAATAATTTAATAGTAGATTTATATATATTTTAATAGCTAATAAGTTATTTTTTAATTTTATTACTAGATTAGGCTTAATATAATTCTATATTATTTTCTACTTATAAAGATATTATATAGGTTATAATTATATACTTATTATTATAATTAGTCTCTTTTTTTAATCTCTTCTAATATATATATATATAATATCTTTACTCTTCTAATATATTTTATATTTACTAGATATATTATTTTATTTACTTATAATATATATTTAAAAGTCTCTTTTAAGTCCTTAAGATAGTTATTTCTATAGTTATATATAATTTTATATTATTATTATAATAGTTATTATAATATAATAGTTAGTATATACCTAATAATCCTTTTTACTTTATTTAAACCTATTGTTACTCTACCTTCTTCTCTTATAAGTTACTTATTAGTGCCTCTTTACTCTTCTAGTGCTTAACTTTTAAGAAAAGATAAGGTACCTCTAGCTAGATTTAAACTAGCGATCTATATACTAGCCTATATAAAACTCTCTAATAAACTACTATATTATAGAAGCTTTATACTTTAATAACTTAGAAATATAAGTCTTTAATCTTAAGAAAATTATATAATATATTAAGTCTAAAATAGTCCCTATAGTATACTATATAATAAGCACTACTAATAAAAGAGCGCGCTTCCCCTAAAAATAATAAAAATAACTTTTTCGCCTTTTTTATATTTTATTTCTAATATTAACCTTATAATTAAGACCCTATTTAGGTATTCTTTTAATTATTAACTATATATTACTTCCTATAGTAACTTTTCTATATTTAAGCTAGATATAACTATATCTTTCTCCTTTATAATTTTTATATTTTCTAATAATTTAATACTCCTAATTAGAC